>BPLR01012921.1:0-150102 GCA_021605095.1 Caerostris extrusa | reverse complement strand
ATATATTCGAGTAACAAAAATAATCTATGCTGAACAAAAAACCTTGTTCATTGCTTTAGTGATAATAATAGTAGAGTGTATGTTTTATTTTCATAGAATATTTTTATTCTCTTAAATAAAAATCTGTATATAAGTATCCTTTTTGCTAAAATTAATAAAAATTCTATTAAGAACAATTTTTACGTTGAATTAATGCAATTTTCCTTATACTTATATAAACACATGTGATATAATTTTTTATATAGTTATATTTTTAGTTATATTCTTGTTATAATTACGCAGAATCAGAATTTTCTGCAAACTATACAATAGTTAATTTAATTAAACAATTTATTAAATAATATCTGTTATGAACAGCATATATTTTCATTTTCAATTTCTTTTGACTATCAAAAGGTAAAAATGGAATTAACTACTACTTAAATAATAAACAGTACAACATAAATAATAATTTAATAAACATAATATTATAAATTAATAAGCATAAATTAATAATTTGAAGGAATAAACCACTAAATTATTAATTTTTCTATCAGATCGGTATAAAAATATTTAAAAAAGAAACATGCATTTTTCCTAGAAATATTTTCATTGTTTTTATTTGAAGAATATAGGCTTAACTCTTAATTCATTAAATTTTCATTTTGCAGTTTCATTTATTATTTTGATGAAGAACTAAAATAACCATAAATGAATAATTTAATAATTTATTTTTTATTTTTTGAAATCACAGATTTAACCTGTATAAATATATAAATGAAATAAGAAGTTTTAATTAATAAAACACACAATCTTTTTTTCAACTTGAAATATGCATAACGATTCATTTATGTTGTGTGCGTATTACAATATTCAGTATTTATTTCTTTTTTATTGTTTTATTTTTAGTTTTTCTTATTTAATTCTAATTAATGTTTATTTAAATTATACCCTTCACTTGAGAGAATTATATTCAAGCATCTTTTGAATATTTAAGTTAAAAATTACATTGTCTGCCTTGTTAGCAATTCAGAATAAACTGTTTTACAAATCAAAGTTAAATTGGTTAATGGAAACTGCAAAAATTCCATGAATATTTTAAAGTGGAAACTTTCAACAAAAATTATATTAACTGTTATTTTTTTTTTTTTTTCGTCCAATAAATTTAAATAATTTATACGATAAAGAAGACTTGAGGAATATTAAAAAGTAATTTTAATTATTTATTCTAAAATGAACTATCAGAATTTGTTTACTTTAAGAATATTTTTGTGTGAATAACAACACTGTCAGACCTTCAGGCAAAAGAGAAGATTTTATTTTTTCTTTCTTTTTTTTTTTTTTTTCTTTTTATTTATGTTTCATTCTTTTTAGCTATTTTTTGTCAAGGGTATTTAATAAGCATTAATTTAAGAAAGAACATTTTCTTTCCATTTTTTGTCATTTCTGTGGTAAAGAATATTTCTTCATTGTTAGAATTTTTTTTTAATGGAAGTGGTAAAGAGGTTTTTTTACTTGAAATTTAATTTTAACTTTTTATGGTTTCTGAGATAAAAATGATATTCAAAGTTATTTTTTTTGATGAAAATCTACAATATTTTTAAAATAATGGTTTACAGAATAGTTTGCGTTATCACAAAGTGTAATTATTTGCTAATTAGCTTTACTGGCTGCTTATTATTCATAGAATAATGGGTTAGAATTTTAAGCTAAATTACTTGAAGATAAGGTTTTATAATGAAGAAATTTTTTTTGTGGGATAATGCTCTAGCTTTCATAGCTATCTTAATTTAAATTATTTCTTTTTAATAGATTGAGCCTTTTTTTTTTATCAAATAATAAAATTACGAAAGGAATGAAAAAATTCTTTAATTAATAAAAAAAAATTTTCTATTGTTTCATATTTACTTACCATATACTATGTTTTGATAACCGATAAGTTTTCTTATTGTAACTTATTACTAAAATTATAAAAAATTTAATTCAAATAATTAACAGTTGAACAGAGATAGTTTATTCATTAAGTATGCATTAATTAAAATATTTAAATATTATTGTCTTATATTATATAGTTCTCTTTTAAATTATTTCGTACCATATGATATGCTGTTTCAATTTTTAATGTAGAACATAATATAATTTAATTAATTATTTTAAAAACTATTAATGATGATTGAAAGGTATTTTATAAATATGTTCAATCAATTATAAGCTACAAATCTCAATACTGTACAGTTTAAAATAAATTTTTAATAATTTAATCTTTTTATGTATGCTATAAAAACACAAATGCTATTCAAACAGATATGCTATAAAAACACATTGAAAAAATTTATTGTTGTTAAAATACGTGTTAAAATATTCAAAATATTCTACGATACAAGTTCAACATAAAATAATAGATTATATTTGATAAAAAACGATTCTATTTTTTTTATAATTTTTCGTAATATCAAATAAATTAATGCAAACGTAAACATTTAACATTGTTATTTATATTATTTTCTATCATATGTGTTCTCAAAATATCTATTCATTTTCGTAAATAGTTAGTCAGTCGGTATTGTGTTTTTATGTATATTATTCAAAAAATTCGATTAATTAAGTAATTTTCATTATTATATTAGTCAAATTTATGAATTTAATGAATATATGAATTTATTTTTTTATTTCCTATTAATAAATTTATGAATTAGTCGATTTATTAATTAGGTGGCTGTATTTTATTTTTATTATTAATAAATTTATAAATTAGACAATTTATGAATTAAAGAATACATATTTAATTTTTTTATTAATAAATTTGTTAATAAATTTATAAATTAATGAATACATAAATTTATTTTTATTTTGTTATTAATAAATTTATGAATTAATGAATATATAATCTATTTTTATTTCTTATTTTAAATTTATGAGTTAATGAAGTTATATAAATTTATTTTTTTTTATTATTAATAAATTTATGGATTAGTCAATTTATGAATTATTATTTAAATAAGTAAGTAATGTAATGACCTATTGCACACTACAAATTTTATTCTTAGAATAGATTTTTATTATCAATTTTATACGTGAAGCATTTTTAAATAATTTTAAGAAATCTAATTATACAGGAAAAATAATATTTCTAAATTGTTTTTTAAATTAAAAAAAATGACTTTTATTGGTTTTCTTTAATAGAAAATTTATAATTACATCTTAAATAATGTCAAAAGTCAATAAATATTTAATGTATGGTAAAAAAATATGAATATTATAATGTTTCAATTTTATTAGATAAATAAATAATTTCACTGTTAATTATTAATTAAATAAAAATATAGTACAATAGAATAAACTCTTTAAATTTTTTATAAAATTGCTAATTAATTGCTATTATTTTTTCTTAATTAATGACCAAAAAATTTCATTGTTGATAATTTATAATTTGCTAACAATTTACATTGATTTGTTGTTATATTTATAATGATCTATAAATATATTTTCAAAAGTTATTTATTGTTAAATAAACATAATTAGTTATAAATATATTTATTTCAACTTTTGTTAAATGCATGGGTAATTTCAAACAAATGTTAACATTTTGTACAGTATAATTGAAAATATTTTTTTTTTAAATATGTTTAAATAAATAAGATTTTTACGTTGAATATTAAATAAACCTAAAATTTCTAATTAAATGGTTGATTTAAGATGGCAAAATTAATTTCTTTAAACGTTTTAATACAACACTATACTTTTACAGCGTCATTTCTCTAATCAGTATGGTGAGATATTGTAATAATGTATACACTTATTATCTAATTATGCAACTAATAAATGAAAACAATTCATATTCATTAATTTTTAATCTAAAAAGTTAATTAAATTTAAACAAATAGCATTAGTTAAATTATAAAACAAATATATTTCAGCTTAATTAATAAAATATTTACAGATAATTTCAAACATTAATTTTTTAAGGTATTGTGTAGCTTAAAATAAAAGTCAAGATTGTCTTCATTCACCCAATCAGTATGGTGAGATGCTCTAACAATGTAAAACACATATGTTCTAATTATGCAACTAATAAATGAAAACAATTCATATTCATTCATTTTTTAATTTTTAAAAGTTAATTAATGTTTAATATAAAATTCTATTATAGACAAATAGATTTCAACTTAGTTCGATTCGATTTCAATATGCAGATATTTTAAATCAGTCAATTTTTAAGGATATTGTGTGGCTTAAAATAAAGTCACGATTTACTCATGATTGAATAAACTCACAATTTCTATTAAATGACCAATGCAATTCAATAAAACAGCAAAATAAAAGCAACATAAAAAACTTTTATTTCGTTTATATCTCTTTTAATGAAGACAAATCATGACCAACCTATACTTCTGTTCCAACGTCACTCATCCAATCAGTAAGGTGAGATGTTTCGATGTATTACAGAATCTCACCCCCCCAACTAAACGGATGTACCCATAATGCCTGTCTCGTTACGGCCCAAATCGGTTGGTCCTTCCAACATGTTTGTTTTAATTGGTACTCGTAACATGTTGTGTTCCTGAAAATTGATACTCGTTACCACGGGATTCTAATCAAGTGTTTCTTTTTTTTTTACTTCTTTGCAGTTTCCTTTCCCTTGCGGTCATGAGTTTTCCAGCGATGTCTCGAAGAACGGCACCTTCACCAGTCCTAATTATCAGAACCGTACCCGGAGGATGTCTATTGCGTCTATTCTTTCATGGGTAGAGGAAAAGAGCGAGTCCAGATTCAGTTCACGGATTTCGATCTCCACCTACCACATGAGCCACCTAGGGAGTAATTATACCCTTTCTTTTTTTCTTCTTTTCTTTTTCTTTCTGTCTTTCTTCCTTTCCTTTCTTTTTTTTTTTTTTTTACCTTTCTTTCCTTTTTTTATTTTAAGAACTTCCTGAGGTTCTATGATAGTAAGGGTTGGAAATGGGTTTTGGAAATTAGATGGAGTGAAAAGAGTTTTAGATAATGTTAGAGGAAAGAGAGTATAATGAGGGTTTTTAAAGTTTTTGCTGGGAAGAGTTTTTGAAAAGAATTTGAATGAGGTCTTGTATTGTTTTACGGCGTGCTTCAATTTTATGCACAAATATAATTTCTCATTTCGTTTAACTCCTTGAGAGTTAATGAAGTGTCGTAATATAATCATGCAATAAATAAAATGATTTAATTTTAAATTCAGTATTTCTTTAAATTTAGTTTTATTGTTTAGATTTAAAGTGCTAAAGTTAGTTTTAATTTCATATCACACCAATTAAACATACTAACTCATAAAAACTACATATGTTATATTCTAAATTACCTAAATTCCTTAAACTTATGAAATTTAAGTACCACTTCCAAAACTTTCCCTCGCGTTTTTTGTTGTATTATCATTATGTATATTTATTGCATAGAAATACGAATTACCTCATCTGGTTTCAGAGAGTTATTATATTAAATCTGTAATCAAGCAGTTATTATATTTCTATAACTGGAAACTTTCACTTATATATTCAATGCGAATAATATTCAAAATTACCTAAATTATTTAAGCCTATATAATTTCAAAAACTATTCTCTTACATATCTGTTGGATTAGGATTATGCATATTTATTACATAAAAGTTCGAAATACCAAGAGTGTTTTGTACCATTTTTTTTAAGTTATCACCGACCTGATGTATAACTTGTTATGTTTTCAAATGTTTGAACCGAAAACGCCTTTGTCTTTGTACTATAATCTGAAGTGACATTTAATTTACACTTATCTTAGCACTATTTCATATGTAGGAGAAGAAGAAATGTAAACTCGTCAAATGTGGTCTTCAGACATCATTCAAAATTATGGTGGCACAACGTGGATTAAGTGTGTCATGCCTTTGTGGTGCAATTTAGGTAACGCTGATAGTGCTACATAAATGTTGTACATGTACGCTATTTTTAGTTTCCTGAGAGAAAATAATAAAAATTTCAATGGAATATTAATCTTTCTTTAATTTTTTATAAATGCAAAATCTAAACGTCTTATTTAATAATATATTTGAAAAAATTGGAAATCCATCTAATTGGAAAAAAAATTGAATAATTATCTAAATTGGAAATTATCTTATTAGTAGTATTTAAAGTTTTATATTTTACAAACTTAAATCTTTTTTATTTTCCTTAAAAGCATGCATTAAAAAAAAAATTACCAAGTAGTGAAAATATACAATTCGAAACGAATTATTTAAAAGTCTGTGTCGTCTAATCATTTATGGTCAGTGGCAAAGAATTCATATTCAATTTAGGATTTTCCATCCCCGCCTATCCCATGAGCTACCTAGGGGAGTAATTATTCCCTTTCTTTTTTTCAAATTCTTTGTTCTATCCAGAAATGTTTCTTTTTTTCTTCTTTTTAATTTAAAAAGTTTTAGAATGGGTTTTTGATAGTGAAGAAAAGTTTGGGAATGGTTTTTGCAATTAAAGGACTAGGAGGGTTTATGTAATAAATTATGTACTTACTTTACAAATATAGATATTAAAACTATAGTATAATAGTACTATATGATACGATATTATACAAAAATTATCTTAATTGTAATATTTAATGTTCAATATTTTCCAAATTAAAATCCGTTGTCTAAAAGTTGCCCCTCGACTCGTAGCACAGAGGTAAAATGCACAACTAGCGTGCAAAATGGTTAAGGTTTCAATCTGCTGGTGGCATCCATTGCAGTAATCTTTTCTGAAAGCAATGTCCTTCCCAATCCTGTTCGTAGCAACTATAAGAGGAATACGAAACTCACTTTTGTTAAACAAAAATATCCTACAAAATTATTAAAATTAGTAAGTTTAATTTCTTATTTGACTATATTCAAAATAAATTAGATTAGAATAAATTCAGCATACAACTACAAGGATGTTAACTGCACCGTGCCAGGAGGTGGGGAGATTGAAAGTTGTCAAATTCAATTCATGGATTTCAATTTCTGTCTAACTTGTTACTGCTGTCTGAACTTGTTACTGCTAGGGATTAATTCTACATGTTTTTTTATGTTTAACAAAAGATTGTGAAGGAGAATTGAAATTAGGTTGAAAGAGTTTAGATAGTAACTAAATAAAAGGCTTTTTAATAACTATGTTCAATTGGATTTGAATGTTTTTGAACAATACTTAAATCTGTCTTGCACTTTTTGTTTTTCTAATAAAAGAAAAACAAAATCACATATCATATACGGAATTAAATATTTTAACGTAATGGCGTTTAATTAACATTTATCTAAATTTAAGGATTCATATTACACTTAACATTAAATAAACATGAATTTAATGCAATAGTGTGGTGATCTCAAAAGTTCTGGCAGTGAATCAGTGTATTGTAATTTTGATCCCGTTGGCTATATTTATACTTTAAATAAAAGACCAATATTAATTCAAAGAGGACACATTAATCTTCCGAATTTTACCTTACAGGAGATATGACTTATATAATATCTTTATCATTCATTATTTCTTTACGAGTAAATTTCAGCTTAGTAAATGTTCATTTTTTAAAATATATATTTTTTTACAGAAAATTATATTTAAACCTTTTATTTTCTCAATTTTCTATTTTCGTAGATATCAACTCAACAAAAAAACCTTTTATAACGGCAAGATACTTGAAACCATTTCTTATGTAGGAAAAATAGGGAACTATTAAAGGAGAGTAAATATTCTCAGAATTCAAATACAGACTGGAAATAATTCCAAAGAGAAATGTTTCTAAAATATTAAAGCAATTTAAAATAAAACTCTTCGTCATTCCTTTGCTTCTTTTCTTTTTAAAAATTGGAATGTCATTTTTCTGCCATTTTCCTCGATATTTCTTATAACTCATTTCTGTTATTCTAAATATAAAAAAACATGCCCAATTCTTGTTTTCGTTGTTTGTCTTATTACAGCATGTCGTAATAAAAGAGTAAAAAAAGCATTTTTAAGATATTGAGTTTCAATTAAAAGACATTTATTGTTCATTTTAAATTTTTTTATAAAAATGAAATTTTATGCTAGATAAAAATCAGTCATTATTATAACAAACGAGGAATAGAAAAGAATGTTATTGAAAAATAAATTATTATTTTCTGCACAATGCTTTTAGTTTTTGATTTTAAAATATTTCATAATTTTATATTTAACGAAAGTACGTTAATAAGTTCACATTGATATTTATTCTCAATACAATGTAAATCTCATATCTATTTTTTTATCGTAGACAATCAGTATTTATTGTATACATAATATTATAGCTATATCTGAAATTACTTAATATTTTAGATAAGGTTTAGATTCTTCATCTAAAAATGACTTCAAAATCAATCATTATAATTACATCTAAATTACTTCCTTGTTAAATTCAATGAAATATTTTAAAATATATTTTATTTTTATCATTCCTGACTGTAAACTGATTAATGTAGAACAGATTAACAAATTTAAAGTTAATTTTTTTAATTCTATACTTACAAATTTCTTATTCCTATTTATCCATATTTTCATCTTAATCGTCTTTTTCATATTTATCTTCCTACCATATTTCCAAGTTAATCATTTTTCATATTCATAATATTAAAATAAACTCTTCATATTTACTTTAAATAATAACAGGATGATTTATTATTTAAATTATTTTATTTATTCAAAAATATATAATTGATATTCGTGTTTAGAAAAAAAATGTGAAAAAAAAAAAAGAAACTGTCATTCGATAGGAGATAAACTTCATTGAAGCTTTAAAAAATTCCAACAGATTTGTTTCTTGAACAGATAGAGAAAGAAAAAACTGTTCTTATCTTGTTCAAGAAATTACGTTCCCCTGTTTTTCTCGTCTTCTCAAAATATATAACAGAATAACGGAAACTGTTGTTTTCGCCACTGCTATGCGAAATACAGATTCGGAAAGATATGTAGTAAGCTGGAAAATAGAAGATTCTTTTGTTTGTTTGCTTACAGAGAGAGCAAAGGAAATGGATTCTGGAATGTAAAGGCAGCGAATAAATTTCCAATAGAAAGTGGAAAAGTGCTAAAGTATACAGAATAACGGCAGCATTTTTGGTGCACAAAACATGACTTCGCCAAATGCATTCCAGAGTGCATCAAAAGCGAGCTCGTGTGAGAACGAACATAAATTTTTAGAAAATCTACAACCCGGCAATGCAATGGAGGGTGTCAAACTAGATATTTCACGCACTGATACGAATAGTTTCAGTTCATTTAAAACAGAGTACTTTTTTTTTCGTCACTATGATACGAATAGTTGAATACTACATACAAATGGAAGTATAGTTGACTTCATACTTTGTCCATAAAGTAGCTACTTTGGGAGTGCAAAATTTTCAATTAACTATCGAATGTACTTCCTTACTTGTAGATTATTAAATAATGCATTCCTCACTTGTAGAATAAGTTGTAATGCACTCCCCATTTCTACAATACAAGTGCAAAAGTTGTATACAATTATACTTCCTAACTTTAGAATAATAATACTCCAACTAGTGTTAATTTCAGTTCATTTATAGTAATGCCCTTTTCTCGTCAGTATGATAGAGAAATAAATTATATAATAAATGAATACATTTCGAAGTTCTTACATACGTTTTAAGAATAGTTCTCAACATGTTATGTCTGTAAATAGTTATTTTAGAAGCACAATAAATTGAAATTAATGCACTATTGAAAATAATTTCTTAGCAACAAAATTATCTATAAAGCATTCAAAACTTTTAAATTAATACTAAAATTAAATTATTTTAGTATTTTGTGTATAGAAAGAAATAAAAATAATATATATATATATATATATATTAATGGCTTTTCAAACTTTTTCTGAAGTAATTAAACAATTTTTGATACAGAATTAAGTGAAATGTATAGCTCCAGCTATTACATAAACATTGATTTGACATTGATTTTATAAGTGATAAGTGATGTTGATAATTTAAGAAAATATTTGAAATTATTGAAAAATTTAAGAAAATATTACTTTGGCAGTACAACAAATCGAAATTAATAGATTATTCAAAATAATTTCTTAGCAACAAAATTATCTATAAAACATTCAATGATTTTATAAAGTAATTGTAAAATTTTATTTTATTAATTGGTAAATTAGAAATAAATAAAAAGAATATATATTTTTTTAAATATAATTCACAATAGATAATATTTCCAAAACATAAGTAGAATTGACTACTATTTGATGTGTCTGTAAAATATGCGTCATGGCAGGACTACGAAATTTTCTGTTAATTATATACTTTCTTAGTTGTCAAATGATATGTAAAAATTTCTTATATGTTTATAGTTTCCATATATAGTATATAGTTTCCATGTATAGTACATATCATCAAATACACAGTTATATGGATAGTTTCCATATATACAAACAGATATATATATCCACATACAGTTATGGGCATAGTCTCCATATATACATACATATATATCCATGTACACAGTTATGTGGATAGTTTCCATATATGCATTCATATATATATCCATACACAGTTATGTGCATAGTTTCATATATACATACAGATATATCTCTATATATACAGTTATGTGCTTAATTTCCCTATACACATACAGATATTTATCCATGTACTCAGTTATGTGCATAGTTTTCATATAAACGTCAGATATATATCCATATACACAGTTATATGTATAGTTTCAGTGCATCTATTGTAAATCCACTTTTTCATGATCCAAAAAAGATATCTAAAATATATACGACCAAAAAGAATTTATTCCGAAATAGATGAATACAATTCAGAAATGTAAACATCCTTGTTTGCTCTGTTTTATATTTGCCCTGATTGCTTTATTAAATTCAATGAAAAAAAAAACAATAACATTGTTTTTCATTTGTAACGAAAAATAACAAATTTGGAACTCATCGTAAAAAATACGTCGAAATAAAATAATGTTCCGTATTAGTATCTTATCACAAAAAAATATAAAAAAACCTTGGATGGTGGACATTTTTTTTATGTTCTTCCGAATTGAATCAAATCTAAAATCAATGTTCAACCTCCTTAAGACGCATTCATTGAAAAAAAAAAAAACTTGAAGTTCAAAGACCGTAGTGATTTATTCTCCTCGAAAGTTCTTGTGATGTTCATCTATACTTCATTTTTTCTCCCTAAGGAGACATGAGATGTAGCCCACTGGTTGCTGGAGTTATCTCAAAACTCTTTCCCTTTTTATATATATAAAACATGATATGTGGAATGTCTTCTTGAATATGAGGTACTATTAACTATGATATTTCCAGTAGAGAAAGTTGCCTTAAGATAAACTTTAGCTTAACAATAAGACGGTTTTTAAAGAGGAATATAAATATCTAAGAAGGTTCTTTAAAAAAAAAAAAAAAAAAAAAAGGAATGCTAAAATATTTTTGTTTTCTTGCAGAATATAGTCGGATAAATGTATATGAAGTTAAACTTGAGGATAATTACCTATAGCATTTAATTTTTGCTGCTTTAACAAGGTTTTGACATTATTTTATAAGAAATATTTTACTCTTTTGAAAATTAAAATCCTAGAAGGATCATTTTGTTTATTTTCACTCTGACCAATTTTTTTTTTTCGACTAAAAGTTATACCATGCAAAAGCCACAAATATGCATCAGATATAGAGTTATTCACAGTACAACATGAGGAACTTTAAAATATTACATTTACATTTTTCCATCACAATTTTGGATGAAAACCCTCAGGATTGAATTGTGGGATTTGCATCCTCCTATTTAAGCTGTCTGGGGCCAATTGGCTAGTGCTCTGACTTTGGTACTACAGACTTCAGATTCGAATCCTGGCGGTGGCATGGATATTTGTTAATGTTTCAGAATCCATGTTAAACTGTGTGTCCTTGTCCAATTAGTCTAAAATGTGCATAAAATGACCGTAGAGTGATCAACCAAACCAAACCTGACCAATTTTCATACTGCACATTAATTCGGCAAACTTTGCGTTCTCAGAAATCTGTTCTTTCAGATTTTAACTACAGATACTTCAAAAGTTAATAAAGTTATATTGAAGATATTTAATTGATACAGTTTTAAATAACATGTAAGAAAGCCTAGAAAAATAACGATGTATTAAATATTCCAGTAAGATGGTTTTTACATTATGAACGTTAAGAAATCATGAATGAAAAGGTTTAGACCATAAGATCCTATTTCTTCCTTTCTTTAAAAATAAAGTGAATTAATTTCACACATTTAGTTCTGTTTTACCATGATATCTTGCAGCACTTTCCAAATTCCATTTTTATAATATCGTTTAACAATCGTTACAACCACAATTTTATGAACTTAACAATTGTTTTTTGGCTGATTATAAATTATTTATATTTATTTTTGAGAAATATTGTTGAGAGATGCATAATATTGTAAAATGTCTTCCCATTTGGTCAACACAGGTCAAACATTGCAGTATATAAATGTCAACAATTTATATAAAACATCAGAAATTATTGTCTTAAGAACCAGCATTGGCTAGTTGAAAAGTTGTGATTCCTCTCCATGATAACGCAAGACCGAACGCTTCACAAGTGACTTTCCAAAAATTGAATGACTTGAATTTTAAGGTTCTGCCTCATCCACCTTATTCACCAGTATTGTCTCTTACTAACTATCAATTCTTTAAACATGTGGAATTTTTTTAAGGTATAAATTCTTTATCAAACACTAGCTGTAAAAACAATACTTACGGAAGCTATTGACTCTGAATAAAGGTGTTCTTTGACATTGGCATAATAATGCTTTATAATCCATGACAGAAGTCCATTGATGTAAATGTAGCATATTTTGATTAAATATGCTCACACAATTTGTCTTTGTGACCTTTTAAAAATGCTGCATTCAAAAGTTTAATTCAAATGGAACAGGAGCTTGAATCTTTCAAGAATAATCTTTCCTTATTCCTGTTTGAAGAATTCATTTGCAATTAGAACGTTGACATATGTAGAAGGACAACAAAAATGAGTATCGAATGGGCTTTCTCCGGTGTTATAATCGAATTCGTAGTAATTCATAGAATTCGTTCTAGAATTCAGAATGTAGAATTCGTAGTTAATTCTTTATAATCGAACGTTGGCATATGTAGAAGGACAACAAAAATGTTTATCGAATGGGCTTGATGTTATAATCGAATTCAAGTGCGATGCATCAGTGAGTAGTTACTTTTCCAAAATTTAGACAGCATGTTTCTATTAGACGACAAATTCTGCAAACTTAAATAGTGTTCGAATCTTAACACAAAAAAACATTTTCCTTGTTTGGTTTCAATCCTTTAAAATAATAAATATCTTCTCTCACTGGTTTGCTTCGTCAACCAACTCCTGTAGATTTAATTTAATTCAGTGTCACCATGAATGCTACTAACATTGAAACTGCTATTAACGATGATCCTGTCAACAACTTTAGAGTGCTCTTAAGATCCCTTTTTTTTTTTTATTATAATCATCGATATCTTTAAAAAGTGCTTCAATTCTGAGTCTGTAAATGTGAAGAAATCATTTAGAAAAATCAGTACATTTTTACTTGAACGCCTATTATACATTAATTTGCAATGTTTAATCAAGACAATTTATAAGACATTCGTCATAAGAATCTTATACATTACTTGAACGAACGACGCTTTCTCAAGTTGCACGATGTACATTACGAATCTTTTAGATATAAGTAATATAACTAAAAGCAAAGATATGCATACATACTGTTTATTAAAAACAAAATTATGCTGTAAAAGTCTGCTGTATGCCCAGTCAAGAATTAAAATAATACCATAACTACTAAATAATATAAAATACTAAGAATCACAACACAACAAACGAGAAACTTTTGGTGAAATTTATTTAATATGTTGTTGTTTCTTATTAAACTTGGACGACAGCAACATCTAGACCAAGTCCATGAACCCCCTGTCTTTTAAACCGACGAGTCATAATACATTCTAAAAAAATACAGTTTCTTTATTTCCTTGACCTTGTGGCACAAAGACACAAGGAATCGAAAGGACAAAGTCTGACTTTACCCCACCCGATACACGGGTGAACCCCGGATGAACCTCTGAAGGTTTCCTTTCTTGAACCCAAGGACATGGGGTACACCAAGGGAAAAGTCTAACTTTATCCCACTTGGTTATACCTTGGCACTGGGTACCCATATTAGTCACCTTTCACGACATGCATGGACTACATTGGGGCTATTCTAATCCGGATACTCACGGAGTGTATTTTTTTATCTGAAAACCTATTTGTTTAAACAAGAAAATTATACATTTAAAGCTTTTAAAACTACAATATATTTATCCTTTGCTTTTTGTGTTTGTTTTTTGGAGCAGTATAAAATACATATTTCAATTTTCAATTTTTTTCCAAATACATATTTCAATGCTAAACGAAAGTAAATCAATAATGGATAGATTTTTATTTAATTTGGATATATGCAAATTACTGGTTTCAACTTAAAATATTTTTTTGGAAATCTTTTGCATTTAGAAGAAAAAAGGGTTTTGTGAAAAGATTCCATGGCAAAAATATTTTTACAATAGAAAGATAAAATTACTTGGCCCATTTTGAAGAATGCGTCGGCTGTCATGATGCTACATAAACATGCATTCCTCTTTTCTAATGCAGCCATCGTAGCACTAAGGTCCATTCCCATTCAACTCATAATGAGATATGACCTTGCGACACAAAGACATGGGGTACAAGAGTCTAACTTTAAGCCTAACTTTACCCCACCCGGTTACCCCCGGGCACTGGGTACCCATATTAGTCGCTTTTACGACATGCATGGACTGAAATTGGGGCTATTCTAACCAGGACACACACAGAAGGATCTTTTTATGTGAAACCTATTTGTTTAAACAAGAAAATTAAATTCAGAAAATTGTACATTTAACTCTTAAGAATCACGACACAACAAAAGAGAAACATTTGGTGAAATTTAGTTAATATGCTGTTGTTTCTTATCCCATTTGGTAGATAGCAACATCTAGACCAAGTTCACATAGCTTGTGTTTTACACCTCATTCTTTTAAGGCTAGAATATGCTTCACCCTGCTTTTGTTAGCTTGAAGCAGGATACAATACATATTTTAAATTTTTGTCTCCTCCAAAGCTACAAGAACGTAAATCAATGATGGATAATTTTAATTAACTTGGATAAATGCAAATTACTGGTTTCAACTTATAAAAAAAAAAAAATTTGTAGATATTACGCATTTAAAAGAAAAAAAAAAGATTGTGTGAACAGATAGAGCAACAAAAATATTCTTATAATAGAAAGAAGATAAAATAACTTAGCCCATTTTGAAGAACTCATCGGCTGTCATGATGTAAACATGTCTTCCTCTCTTTCTAATACAGCCACCATGGCAGCGTGGTCCATTCCCATTCACCCCATAATGAGACATGACCTGGCGGCACAAAGACATGGGTCTGACCGAAGCGTAAGGCGGCGACGCGTCACGCGACAGGGAAGAAATTTTTTTCGACCCGTTCACACCGAAACTTCAGAAATGACGCCTAGTGAAGTTCCGCAGCAAGTATTTGAGAGTTGAAAGTTAGTCAACTCGAAACGGTGGATTTCAACAGGTATCAGACGAACGCTGTGAGGCTAGTGAGTGGTCAACGCCTGACGTCTCGGTGGGAACGAGCCTTTAACCCCATCCGGTTATACCCTCGGACACTGGGTACCCATACTAATCGACTTTTACGACATGCGTGCAGGTTAAA
This sequence comes from Caerostris extrusa, assembly GCA_021605095.1. Classification (NCBI taxonomy): domain Eukaryota; kingdom Metazoa; phylum Arthropoda; class Arachnida; order Araneae; family Araneidae; genus Caerostris; species Caerostris extrusa. Next base: position 134,345 of record BPLR01012921.1, on the reverse strand, counting down.
TTCAGAAAATTGTACATTTAACTCTTAAGAATCACGACACAACAAAAGAGAAACATTTGATAAAATTTATTTAATATGTTGCTGTTTCCTATCACACTTGATCGACAGCAACATCTAGACCAAATCCACGTAGCTTGTGTTTTAGACCTCATTCTTTTAAGGCTAAAATATGTTTCTCCCTGTGTTAGTTAGCTTGAAGCAGGACATAATACATATTACAAATTTGTAATATGTAATGCATGTATTGTAAATATAATGTATTGTAATATGTAATGTACTGTAATATGTACGGGTACTTCAAACTCTAGACGAATGCAAATCATTGATGGATAGATTTTTTATTAACATGGATAAATGCAAATTACTGGTTTCAACTTTAAAAAATATTTTTATAAATATTTCGTATTTAAAAGATTTAACAGCAAAAATATTCTTATAATAGAAAGAAAATAAAGTAACTTAGGCCCATTTTGAAGAATAGATCGGCTGTCATAATGCTACAGAAACATGCCTTCCCTGCCTTTCGAACGCAGCCACCGAAGCACTGTGGTCCATTCCCATTCACCCCATAATGAGATATGCCTAGAAGTGGTCTAATGTAATAAAACAGAGGAGGGTCGGGCAAAAGGGTGCTCGACTAAGCCGCAGATTCCTCCCCTCCCCTGACCCTAATCTTAGATAATCTTGATTGCCCTCAAAGAAATATCGCTCTTAATAATTCTTCCAGGAAGTACGTCTCTTTCGGAACGCTTTTCATCGATTATTCTCTATCGATTCATTCGAAGCTTGGGATTCCGGTCAAAATACAATAAATATGCTAAACTTGAGAACCAATACCGGTACACTGACTGGAATAGCACAGCATGAAATAAAAGACGGAAATTGTTTTTTAAAAAACTGGAGTTTATTGCTTTTCAGAACTATTTTTTTTTAAAAAACTAAATTTAAAAGTGGAATATTGTTGATTAGTTTGTGTATCGTTTTGTTTCGATTTGTTCTCTTTTAATTTGTTGGAACAGAATTGAATTTTGCGAATCGATAATTTATGCAATTTGGAAGAAATGCCAAACGATATTGTCTGTTGGATTATTTTTTTTTTTATACACAAAAAAATATTTTTTATTTGATAGATAATTTATTTTTAAATGGTGCCTGAATTAGTTTCAATAATTCGTTATATAATAGCAATTCGTAATAATAATTCAATAATTCGTTATAATTCAATAATTCGTTATAATATTTTATGTGGAAAATTTTTTATAATGTTTCAGTAACCAAATTATTCTTATTAGAATGTTAAAAAAATGACAAATATTTAATTTCATTACTAAGAGATTATTAAAAGTCAATAATCATCTCAATATTTAATCCTAAAATCTGAATACTCTATACATCAAATCATTAAATTATTTATTAATCCTTTTATGTAATTTAGAGCACCAAACTAGGAAAAGAAAATTTGCTCCATTTTATCAGTATGATAGGTGAACAGTAGTTCTGTAAATACATTATTTACAGAATTATGTATACTTTTATATTTAAATGAACTTTGATTTATTTTCAATAATACATTATATAATATTTTTGTAAAGAAAAATTATTTTTATGTTTTAATAAACAAATTATTCCTACTAGAATCTTAAAAGTTACAACTACTAAATTTCATTACTAAGAAATTATTAAAAGTCAACTTTCTCGATATTTAATCCTAAAATACGAATAATTTATACATCAAATCATTGAATTATTTATCCATCGTTTTTTCTAATTTAGTGCACTAGACTAGAAAATTTTCTGCATTTAAGTAAACAGCAGTAAATATTTTATTTACGGAATTATTTAAAAAAATTTATTTTTAGATGTTGTCTGATTTATTTTTAATAATTCGTTATATAATATTTTTATTAGGAAAAATTATTTTTATAACATTTTAATAAATTTATTTTAATTAGAGTTTTAATAGAGTTGCATGTATTAAATTTCATTACTGAAGAGAGCATTAAAAGTCAATTTTCTCAATATTTAATCCTAAAATCCGAATAATTATTTTCAACTATCAGAATAATAAATAAAAAAAAAATCGTCTTAAAATTAAAAAGTCTTAGGATTAAAAGGTCTTCAAATTATTTTTTGTTCAAACCATGCCTGTAAAGATTTTTAAAAAATATTTCCAATGTCAAAACCTATTACAGAAATAATTTCATTCCTAATAACTTCATAAATTCGCAAACTTTGCTAGTTAAGTTATGCAGTGACTTAAATTAATAAAACGAATTTTAAATTATCTGAAAACTTATTCAAATGAAAAATTATTTATTCAAAGAAAAGGAAAAAATTTATTTATTTTTATTACTTCATTACTTTAAAAGAAATTTCATTTTTTTCATCTGCAAATTTATAATTAGAAAAAGAAAATACTATCACATTTTGTTCTTTAAAAAAGATTTCAAAATAAGTTAAAGAACTTTTTTTTATGAATCTATTAATTCTCAATATTGAAATGTCTATTGATTTTACTTCTCTAGCACTACATTTTGTACAATTTTAAAAAATGAATGTTTTTATAATTCAATCCTATGTTATATTTCACCAAAACTCGAATTATCAGTTTATATGTTTAAATCTTTAAACAGTAAACTTAATTCCATCTCAAATATAAATAGGATTGAATGAAAAACCAGTTGTTAAAATTGTACAAAGAGTTTTATGTAAGATTTTTAATAACTGTCATTTATTCTTACATCAAAATATTTTATTTCGTTTTAAGATAAAAAATAATTTCCGTTCAATAAAGAAATATTTTAAACATACATTTACATAATATGAATACATTGAGCTTTTTAATGACTTATGATTTCCATCCGTGATGATTTATTCGTAACAAATATAAAAAATACTGAAATACTGAATGTAATAAAATACATTTCAATTACTAATGACTTCCAAAAGATATTTCTATAACCTTGTGATTGATAATTAATAATAAACATTTTTAATAAAATTCATTTAATAATAATTTTTCACACAAAACATATAGTTAATTGAAAACTAGTATAACTATAAAGTACTAACATATTACAAAAACTTAAATTTAAAAAAATTTGAACTAATATTTTTCTGAAATAATTTTTTAAAAAAATAGAATTTTAATCATCATTTAAATTTAAAACTAACAAATATACTGTTTTTCACAGGATTATTTTTATTTTTGTTACAAGATAATTAAAAATTCAAATGTATTTTAATACAGTTGACTGTTAGTTAAAAAATATTGTATAATTTACTTTTCAATTAAAACAAAATTTTCCATTTGAATGGCTAAATAAATCATTTTAAGTTACCAAAAAATTCAGATGATTTTTTGCATAATTTATAAATAAAAAATAATTAATGTAATAACTGGATTTTAGTTACTAATGACTTCCAAAAAAGATATTTTTGTAATCTTAAGATTGATAAGTAATAATAAAGATGTTTAATGATATTATTTTAATTTTTCACTCGTTAACATAATTAATGGGAAACTAATATAAATATAAAAAGTACTTACATATCCCAAAAACTTAGAAATATATAAAAATTAGAAATAATATTTTTCTGAAATAATTTTTTAAAAATAGAATTTTAATCAGCATTTAAATTTAAAACTAAAAATATACTGCTTTTCACTGGATTATTTTTATATTTGTTACATGATAAACAAAAATTCAAATGTATTTCAATACAGTTGACTGTTAGTTAAAAATTATAGGTAAAAAAGATTGTATAATTAATTTCTCGATTAAAAAAATAAATTTTTCTATGTGAATGGTTAAATAAATCACTTTAAAAAGGGAACCATTAAATAACCATTTTTTTAATAGTTACCATAAAACGCAGATTTTTTTGCATAATTTTTAAATAAAAAATATTTAATGTAATAAAATGCATTTCTATCATTAATGACATCCAAAAAGATATTTTTGTAACCTTAAGGTTGATAAATAATAAAAGTTTGAATATTATTACTTTAATTTTTCACTCAAAACATATAATTAATGAAAAACTAATATAAACTATAAAGTACTTAAATAAAAAAAAAATTAGTAAACTTAAATAAAGAAAATTTGAAATAATATTTTTCTCAAATAATTTTTTAAAAATTTTTCTCAACTATTTTTTTAAAAAAGATTTTTAATCATCATTTAAATTTAAAACTAACAAATATACAGCTTTTCACTGGATTATTTTTTATTTTTTTGCTTGAACTTTTAAATAATTTAGCTCTCAATTAAAAATAAATTTTCCATTTGAATGGTTAAATAAATCACTTTAAAATGGGAAGTTTCTATAAAATTCAGATTTTTTTGCATAATTTTTTAAATAAAAAATATTTAATGTAATAATATGCATTTCTATTACGAATGCCATCCAAAAGATATTTTTGTAACCTTAAGGTTGATAAATAATAAAAATTTGAATAATATTAGTTTAATTTTTCATTGAAAAACTAGTATAACTATAAAGTACTTACAAAGTACAAAAACCTTAAATAAAAAAATAGAAATAATATTTTTCTCAAATAATTTTTAAAATAGAAGAATTTTAATCCTCATTTAAATTTAAAACTAACAAATAGTATACTGTTTTTCACTAGATTAATTTTGTTTTTGTTGAATAATAAATAAAAATTCATATGTACTTTAATGCAGTTTTATGTACATCTCTGATAATTTTAAAAAATAATGCAAGAAATCAGAATTGCAGCTACAACTTATATAAGTTAATGTAGTAAGTAAAAAATTTATAATCAAGTAATATTTTTTTCCATCTTCTTAATGCTTTTAATGCTTCATATTTTTTGTCACATTTTTTAGCACCAGTAATTATTCAACAATCATCTAGAACAAAGTTGATAAAAATAATATCACGAATCTAGATTACTTACGGTATTTTACTCAGACTTCTATAATCGCATTATACGTGTTTCCTCTTGAAGAGATAAGAGAATAAAAAGATTCACCAAGTCGTGCTTCATAAATACAAAAACAGATATGGTTTTTTTTTTTTTTCTTTCATTTCGAGAATAAATGTCGAGGAAATTTTATTACAGTTTTCTTCCACACTTTAGTTTTATTTATTTATTTATTTCCTTCTTTTTTTAAAGACATTGCATTCATAAAAAAAAAACATATTTAAGTAAATAAAACTGTATAAACAGAATAAAATTTTAAAACTAATTCCTTATTTTTTATTTATTTTTTATATTTTTGTATTTATAAAGTTGTGTCGAAAAATTCTTAAAAAAAAAATAAAGTTCACGCTCTTGTCTAATTAAATTCAAAATCAGAAACTAAAGTTTTGACACTTATCTTTTATGTTTTATATATGGTTCAAAAAAATTAAATTTTATCTAAAAATTATGAAAGTAAATATTTATTATATAATTAAAATATTTCTAAATGGATGATTTATGATTTATTTCATTTTTAAAGATTTATGATTTATTTCAAAATGAATGAATGATGAATGATTTAATAAATTTATTTTTTAATGCTTTAAGAAACACATACAAAATAATTAAATGACAAATTTTTTCATGTGTGCATTAATAAATCTAAATTGCATTGCTTCTACTCAATTATGGCTAAAAAATTATTGAAACTGAAATAAATTACTAAAATTTAGTGTAAAATATGTATCAAAAGCCTTCTTTTTGTAAAAATTAGTAAATAAAAAATATTCAAGAAGCTTCATACAAAAATTTAAGAGCAGATATAGTTTTTTTTACAAAATTTTGGAGAATAAATATCGAGGAAATTTCAATACAGTTTTTTTTTTCCACTTTAGTTTTATTTAGTTATTTATTTCCGTCTTTTTTTACAAATTTTTCAAAAACATAAAAAAGCATACTTAAGTAAATAAAATCGTATAAACAGAATAAAATTTTAAAACTAATTCCTTTTTTTCTGGTATTTTTAAGGTTGTGTTAGGAAAATTTTACAAAAAAATTAAGTTCACGCTCTTGGCTAATTAAATTCAAAATCAGAAACAAAAGTTTTGACACTTCTCTTTTATATCTTGTATATGGTTCAAAAATTAAATTTGATCTAAAAATTCCCAAAGTGAATAGTTATTTTTATCATATAAGTAAAATTAATCAGGTTATCTGATTTATAAAAACACAAATAAAAATAATGAAATGATGATAAATTTTTCATGTGTGTTTCAATAAATATAAACTGCATAGCTGCTCCTCCAATTATGGTCAACAAATTACAGATGGATTGAACTTAAAGAAATTACTAAAATTTTGTATAAAACATGTATCAAAGTTATTAAATGCGCCCTTTTATAAAAACTAGCAAATAAAAACATTCAAAAAGTTTCAATTCGAATAAATTTTTTAAAAATGATTGCAGTTTTTAACTTGCTTTGCTTTTTTTTTTTTTTACCTCTTCTCTTCATTTAAAAATTTTGCTTTATTTTTAAAGGCATTGCATGGTTGAATGTTTTTCATATATTTCATAAGAATTGCTTCACTGAGCAATGCACAGTCCGAATTTAAATTGCTTCTTTGCACGTTTTGCATATTTGAATGCACTTTATTACACATGGTTCAGGCATCCACCAGTCTCCAATGGTCAATGTTCCCTAGAAAGTTTAATGAGGAAAAATAGTAATATTTTCTGGGAGAATTTTCAGAGGTAACTGTGTCCCAAATTTGCGTGACTTCAAAAAGAAACTGCAAATTTCAACCAATCAGCCAGTTTGCTAAGTGAAGATAGTGAAAAAATATGATTCCTTCACAATCTCCTATGAGTCTACTCATGAGCCGAAGCACCAACATGTAGAATCACCGTCCTCATACACATTATTTGGAGTTCAGTATGTATGTAATTCATGCAAAAGACACGAATTCAATGTTTGAAATCGATTAATCATTTTTTTTTATTTATTTATATAAAATGACCAATTTTTTTCAACTTATTTATTTCAAAAACGTGTGTTTTAAGTGGAAAATCATGTAATTTATCCAGTTTGATATTTACGTTTCAATTATAAATTTTTTTTTGGTTTTGGTTTGTCGCTCTACGGTCATTTTGTGCACTCTTTATGTTAATTAGATCGGGATCTACAGTTTAACGTGAATTCCGAGCCACAAATAAACATCTATGCCATCGCCACGAATTGAACTTGAAGCCTGTGGGTACCAAAGGCTATTGCTCTAGCCAATTGACCATCAAGTCACCATTTATAATAAAAGATACAACTTTAATTTACAATGTATTATTAATATAAAATATAACAAAATATACAACTTTAATTTATAATATATAATTAATATAACATATAACAAAAGATACAATTTAAATTTATAATATATAATTAATATGAGATATAACAAAAGATAAGACTTATATTTATGATACGTAATTAATATATCTAATAAAAGATACAATTTAAATTTATAATGCATAATATATATCTAATAAAAGATACAATTTAAATTTATAATATAACATATAAGATAGAAAAAGATATAACATTTAAATTAACTTAAATTAATAACTTTTTAAAATTTAACTGAATTTTAAATATAACGCTAATTTATTTAAAATTAAGCTGTGACTTTATTATTACATTACTATATTAAACTCAATTAAAATATGTCAATAATTAATTTAAGCAGCTTCATAACGAACTGAAAGTTTTTTACATAAATGCATTATACCTGGCATAAATCAACGGTGAATATTTGAATATTTCTTTCCCCATAAGTTAGAGCAGCCCCTTCAAGTTAGCATGTATGGAAATTTCTCCGCCATCGTAAATTCAAATGTCTTCTAACGTAGAATTCATGGAAGTTTTCGTCCTCAATATATTCATTCTCTTGACAATCGCTTTTCTGGCGAATGGAGGGATTTTCCCTACATCGCTCAGAGCCCGTGTCAATATGCATATGCTGCTCTGTTGTTCATTGTCAGTACAGTTAGATGTTTGCATACAAAGTTTAAAACGGCATTAACGTTTTACTTTATAACAGTTGTGAACAGGCATTGCGCTTTAAAGATGTCAACCTGAATGACAAAGACATATGAAGTTAAAATTTGGTGTGTTGTAAAGGTTTTAATAGTTTGGTTCTGCGTTTTGTTCTAGATGAGATTTGGTTGCATATTTTTTTTTTATTTAGGGTTTGTTTGTAATATTTTTAATAAATTATGTTGCTTTTGTGTTTTAATTTTATATTAAATTCTATTTCGTTCATAGGTTAGGGAGGTTAATGATTTAAATGAGGTTACGTAGGTTAATGTAGGTTAACGAGGTTTTTTTTAATACTACGTTTTAAAAATCCTCATTAAAATGTATTGAAAAGCAATTTTTTTTACTTATAATTTATTTTAAATTATTATTCCTTTTGAGATACTGATACATACATTTAGTTTTTTTTATTTATTTTAATTCAAAATTATGACCATTAAGGTACAAAACAGAGAATTTTTGGTTGTTATTTATTGGGTTATATAAAGTTTGTCTTTTTTTATATATCTAATTAAAATGTCACAAAAAAAATTCTTTTTTACTTCATTTTAAAAGCATATATCCCTGACAAAGCTAAAAACATTTTTCTAAAAATGTCTTCTTAATTTTAATAGTATCCACACTTAATCTCTCTTTAAAAACTGCAAATTTCTAATAAATTTTATGCAAAAATAGTAATTAATGCCCAATATAGACAATTGGTAGTATTTATTTAATGGGTTATTTGTAGTTTGTCTCATGTTTTTAATATACCTGAATAAAATGCCGCAAAAAAAATTTTTTTTATTCCATTTTAAAAAAGCTTTATCCCTGACAAAATTAAAAACACTTATCTAATAATGTTTTCTTAATTTTAAGGCAATTCACACTTAATCTATTTATAAAATCTGCACATTTTTAATAAATTCTATTCAAAAATATTAAATAATAATTAACAGTTATCATTATTATGTTGCAGTTGCGACAGCGTAGATGCTGTGATGGTGTTCATAACCATCAATGGGCAGAAGGAGAGAGTGGACAACTTTTGCGGGAACAAACTCCCAGCACAACTGATGTCCAACGGACCTTCGATGTTGGTCGAGTTCCGATCTTACCATTCTTCGCCCGAAGTGAAAGGTTTCAGAGCCATCTTCAAATTCGTTACAGGTCAGTATATTTTTCACAGATATTTAAGCTATTATTGCTACATAATTTTATTCTTAGAGAAATGACACGATTAACTAAACCATTGGTTCCTAAAGTGGATGATACAGCATCCTGGGGGCAGTGGTGATCTGATGTATTAAATGGATTTACTAAAAGTAGATGATGATGAAAGAAGAGAATCAAATTTTTAAAAACTATGCATACATATTTCATTTATTGTATAGCATAGTGCATTATATATTGATTATAGCAAGTTATTTTTAGCAAACACTAATAATCAAGTGTGTCACACATTTTCGGTGAGTTCAGCTAGCATCGGTGAAAATGCGCGTGCGCAATGACTTGTTGAACATATGAACAATTACATCAGTTGGTGACTCTGTTGCAACAACTGGTGATACTGCTGCAATGATTAATGAAATAAATTCGTTCCAGTTATATTTAAACAGTGTAACATCCAAATGATAAAATTCCGAATTTATTTTTAATGCTTTATAAAGTTTAACATTTTAACAGTAATTTTAAACAACCAGTTGATGACTGTTACCCGGCAATAATTAATTGTAATAAATTAGCTCTAATAAAATTTAAACAGTGTAACAACCAAATGGTAAAATTCCGAGATTATTTTTAATGCTTTAGTTGAACATTTTAACAGCATTTTAAACAACCCGACACTAATTACATTAACTAGTGTCTCTGTTACACGGCAATAATTAATTGTAATAAATTCGTTCTAATGAAATTTAAACAGTGTAATATCCAAATGATAAAACTACGAGTATAAAACACAAACCAAAAACACACAAGATTAAGACAATGTACAAATTGTGTTAATTTAAGACCTATAACTTTAAGTATTTATTTGTTCTCTTAAAGAACGTAGATTTCCAAGGGATTGCTAAGTAATTTCTTTTTCTAAAAAAAAAAAAAAGGAGGTGGTAGAACAAATAAATTTAAGAACCCTCTGAACAAAACAAATAAATGAAACGTTTATTTTTTAAAGCTTGATAAAGTTCAATATTTCAATAGTAATTTTAGGCAACCAAACAGTTACATATGCTGGTGACCTCCTTTACACAGCAATAATTAATTGTAATAAATTAGTTCTAATTAAATTTTGAAGTTTCAAGTCTTAATTTAAGTCCAATAATCTCAAAGCATATTGGTGAACACCAGTGATTAATTTCCCTTGTTCGTATTTCAATTGCCAACTTGTATTTTTGCTTTTGTTCCATTTTCTCTGATATTGATGATGCTGTGTGTTTCTTTTGCTACAAACTGAAATTTAAAATGTTTTGTAGAAATAATAATGTGTTTCTTTTCAATTAATTGTTAAGAATTCCTGCTACAATTTTATTCTTAAAAACATTTATTTGCATATTTTTCATTAAATGTATGTTGTCATCCACAAATACCTAAATATTTCTGTTCTACATAATTTACTGAAAAATTAACGACAATAATAAGTTTTAATTTCTGTATTAATTTTTTTTCTTCTCAAGAAATTTATCTGGCATATTAAAATTTCAACCTTCATTTGAAAAATTTATAAATTTACTTCAGTATCAAACCAATAATGCTAAGCCATTTAACGGTTTGCATGTAGTCTTTAAAGAAAACATATTATATTAATTTTCTATATTTATGATAAATTAATATTTAATAAATTAATAATTAACAAACTAATATTTAATAAATTAAAAATTAGTTAATGAAGTAATAAATTAATATTTATTCTTTTGTTATTATATGTTTTCTATTTAATTTTCTGAAATGAAAAAATATATATATCTATATACACTAAATAAGATTTTTTTTTATTAATCCCATTTTTTAAAAAGTAATAATTAAATTTTTAGTTTTCATTTAAATTTATATTTCAAATAAATAAATTTAAATATATTATAATGATTTTAAATAATAAAAGTAATTTTAAAAATTATATGCAAACTTTGTTGATTTTTTTAAACGACTTAATTAACCCAAAACTATGTTTTAAAACTAATTAAACGATGTCTGTCTATTACACAAATTTCACAAATGGTTCTGTTTTCCACATTTTTTTCTGTTTTAATGACATTTTAGTTAAAATATAACTAAATTAAATTATTCCCTTAATTTCATAAAGGATTTCTGTTCTGAATTAACATTTAAATATCGTTACTATTCATTATATAATTCAAATCCAATTAGAAACTGAAATATCAAATAATTTATATTTATTCAGTTTGCCTCATTTTAATTTAAACTTTTAACTAATTTAACGAAATTACACTTTAATGAATTTGTTAATCCGTTTATAATGAGAAACATTTATGCATTTCATTTGAAAAAAAAAAGATTTTAAATCCATCAACACACAGAACTAATTTTCATAATTATACTGTTTAATGAATTGGCCTAACTATTAGTTAACTATTAGTTTTGATCAATTAAATAAATATATTATTAAGTGTTGGAATATATTAATAAATTAGGAAAAAATTAATTTATTTCGAAGTATTTCTATATTTGATCCTTCTTTAATTTTAAAGCACCGTATTTTTGTTTCTTCAGAAGATTATACTAATAATTTTAGTAAAATAGTAATTAATCATTTAGTAATATTCATGATTATTCACAAAAATTATAGTGTTAGTCTTATCAAATAATAAGTTTTGTAATATTTGCCATTTAAAACGGATATATAGTTCAAAAGCATTAAATAATCCAATATTCATTACAGAAACGAAAATGGAAGGCAAGGCAAAAAAAAAATTAAACAAATATTACTAGGAAAATTGTTAATATACTTTTGCTAATAGCCATAAATACAAAAAAAAAATCAATGTAATCCTTATGTCATGCCAAATTAATGCCACCAATTTAGAGACATCATATTTTATTGAAAATTAAATAATTCTGCATGTAAATTCATATCAGTTATTGTAAAAACAATAAAAATCAACTGGACGAGAAATAATTAATTATTAAAAATTTATAAAAATGTCCTTTAACAAACTCAAACCATTGTTTTCAATCTAAAGAATTACTAAAATACTTTTTAATGAGAATCGTATCAAAATCATAATGGAAGTTACAAAAATAAATTTCCAAATTGGTTTTTTATTTAAAAATGCATTATTATTTATTTATACATTTGTGATGACTATTGGATAGGTAGTATTTTCAATAATGCATTGCAGACTTTAAACTCAGTACTCAATTTTACAATAAAAAAACTTTATAAGCATAAAATTTACAGTTATTCGTGATATTAAATTGAAAGTATAAAAACATTTCGTATAAAGACAATTTCTTTTTAATATAAAAAATTTATTATTATTTATTTTTACTTTTGTGAGTTATATTGAAAGTATTAAAAAAATTCCATACAAAGACACGATAGAAATAATCAAAGTATTGATGAAATCTTTTCATTCGCAATAATAATTTGATGTAATAAACTCAAACCATTGTTTTGCAGTCAAAAAATTCCTTTTTCTTTTTAATTGGAAGTGTATCAAAATCATAATGGAAATTACAAAAATAAATTTTCAAATCTGTTTTTCATTTAAAAAAATATATTTATTTATACTTTTGTGATGGCTTATATAACATTTTCAATAATTGAATGCAGACTTTAAACTCAGTACTCAATTTTATCATAAAAATAACTTTCTAAGCATAAAATTTACTGTTATACTTAACATTATATTGAAAGTACAAAAAAAATTCCATACAAAGACACGATAGAAATAATCAAAGTATTGATGAAATCTTTTCATTCGCAATAATAAAAGCCGTCTATTGTATTTGAAAGCTCCAGTTCTTCATTTTTCCATCTACTGCAAACTGAGTTTGTTCTCACCTCCTAATACGTCTCCAGCGTATCAGTTCTTCATAATGAAATGAGCATGTGTTCTAAAATTGAATTTTAGTCCGTAAGATTTAAGTTTTGTCTGCTGCAGATTTGCTGGGGATCTTTTTTCTGGATCTTTTCTATCGGGCACCGACGAGGACCATGATTCGATTGGGCATTTTAGTGTATCCGGCCTTTCATTGGAGATGCCCAGCACTGGGATCAAAGGAAATCATTGATTAGCGACTCACACTGGGCTGCTCGTTCTCTGAATACCAAAAGCGAAAAACAAAAATTACGCCCGCTTCAGAGAAAGAAGGGCTCTGATTTTCTCCTTTTTCCTTTTTCATTATTTTCATCTTTTTTTTATTTCATTCTTTTTCTTTTTTTGGCTTTTTCCTGTTTTTCGCACTCATGTTTCTGATTTAGCTCCGAGGTTGGTGATAAGGGCACATAATAGTTGGACTTCGACCTGAGACTATGCGTGTAAGAAAGGTGAAACTGTCCCTTTTGAAAGTTTATTTATATGATTGGGAAACACTTATTTTAAGGATTAAAAATAGTGTATGTAAAAGGCATGTTCAGGTGTTTTAGGTAAATGTCCTATTTATTGCTAGATTTGTTTGGAAAAAAATATTATAGTAATAGTTGGACATCGACCAGAAACTATGTATGTAAAAAGAAAGATGAAGATGGTCCTTTAAAAGTTTATTTATAAGATGAATTGATTACAAGGAATACTAACACATACATGAAACAAACTGAACGTTGGATCCGTACATACAAACACTTATGTATTAAATGATTGACTGGCTTTCTTATTGTCTTACTGGAAATCTTTTTACTGAATCTTATCGACATGGTACTGACATGGACCACGATTCGATTGAGATTTTAGTGTATCCGATTTATCCCACTGATTTTAATATATTTTAATTTTCATTGGTATTTTTTCAACCAGTTCTCTTTTTATTCAGTTTAGTTTTTATACATTGAAAATAATGTTGTTAACTATTTGAAAAACAATAAAACACCTTATAAACTCTACCTTAAAAGCTTATTTTGAAATTATGCAAAACTGCTTTATACACCAATTTAAAAGAACAAATAAGAACAGAGAAACATTTACACCGACCCTAATTTAATTTATACAACATTAATCTTAATGAATTCAATAGTTTGATAACATAAAAAACCGTCGAAAATGTGTACCCTCTAAAACAGAATGATCTTAAAATTTACAACATTGAATTATCATGGAATACAGTGTAAAACACAAATTAAATGCCCATTAACAAGAAGAAAAGCATTACCTAAATATATTAACATCAGAAAGGTTATTAAAGTATTCCATTTCTTACTTTTATTCTGCTATTTAATAAATTTCTCCCCTATCTTAAAATATATTAAACGAGTCTTGATTTTGAAAAAGTTCTTGTTTACTTGGCATTTTGTCAGAGATCTTCATCCCGGTCAAAAGAAGCCATGATATTGCTCCACCCCCTAAATTTTACTTGATGTTCTTGTTTCAACAACCAAGTAACATCATCCATGGATTCCCAAAGCAATTTCGAACCAGTGAGCTGCAAGCACAACCTCATAAAACGACTCAAACAAAACCCTAATATTATGTAAGACAATGTAGTATCCTGACATAAATAACTCTAAGTTTATGAGAGTTAAAAAGAATTCGCAAGGATTCTTGATTAATGAAAATTCTTGACCTCAACCACTAAGAGCTCTTGAAGCCGAACATCAATCTTCAACTTTTCCTGCAACCAAATAAAAACTTGAGTGCTGACAGCTAACAATCAATTTTGGAAAATTATGTCTTGTTAAGGTCACAACCAAACATTATACTACACGCTTCAACAGCTACGTAGGAAACAAAGTTTCAGTTTGTCTTACTACACCAATACATGTTTTACATGTTTTCGAATACGCCACTGGCGATGGTTATTTGAGCAATGTTCGCCAAAATAAATTATCTCAATTGGCATTAAGCCAAAATGGCGCTGGACCCTACGACTCTCTTCTGCTTTGTTATTTTAATATTTATTTAGGGACGGTGGTAGAAAGTTTAATTATGCAATATTATGAATAAGTGGTGTTTTTAAGCAAGCGGCAAAATTATTTCGCTTACCAAAACTCGCTTTATCATTTAAATGCAGCGAAATATTTCATTATTCTAATTTTTTTGCGAAAGTTTTGGGATAATGATTGTGTTTCAAATTTCCAAAGACTTGAAAGTAAATTTAGTTGTATATTTCAATGCTTCACTTTTGTCAAACTTTAATATTAATGATACTAATTTTTCATGATTTTTTAAATGATTTTAATTTTTGCTCATTTAGCTTTTTGACTATTTGATGATCTAAAAACTATTGATGTTATTTAACTATAAACTATTTAATTATTTGAGCAGAATAAACACAATATACACAATAATTAATAATAATACAAATTTTATAATTTTTAGATTCAATAGAATAAATTTAGTTTGTGATAATTGTTATAATCATAAAAATAAAATAAGAATAAATTTTGTTGTGTAGTGTGAATAGACAATTTATATTAGTTACAATGTATAAGACTACTTTCAGAAAAAAAGTTTATAATTTTTTATGAGTTTATCAGAGTTTAAAAATAAAATATGGATACATTTGGACCATTTTACTAAATTATTTGCTTTCGCAAAAACTTACATCACTACTATTTTACTTTCATTAGCGTGTAAATATACCTACTAATTATATGAATTACTTATTGTATTTCATTATTCTAATTTTTGCGAAGTTTTAGGATAACGATTATTTTGTGCTTCATATTCCCAAAGACTTGGAATAATTTAATTGTATATTTCAATACATTTGTAAAGCTTCATCATTAATGATAAGAATTTTTTCATGATTTTTAAAAATAATTTTAATTTCTGCTCATTTAGTTTTTTAACTATTTCATATTGTCAACAAAATATTCATAATAATTAATAATAATACAAATTTTAATAATTTTTATATTCAATAGAATAAATTTAATTTATAATAAATATTATAATATTTAAAATAAAATAAAAATAAACAAAGTTTTGTAGTTTCAATATACAATTTATATGAGTTATAATGTATTTTTACTACGCTCAAAACCATTTTTTATAATATTCTATGAGTTTTTTTTATATGAATTTTAATAGTTTAAAACGAATTATTTGTAGCGAAATTACGCATATTTATGTCTAAAAAAATAAAATATGGTTACATTTGGACCATTTTACAAAGTTGTTTGATTTCGCAAAAAAGTTGCATACCGTTTTATTTTCATTAGAGTATAAATACACCTACTAATTATATAATTATGTTCTGTTTATTACAAAATTTATTCTGATTGATTGCAAAATACAAGGAAATAAACATATTACCAAACATATACTTCTTTTATACTCTAAAAAGCAAAACGCAAGACTATTCAGTTATTTTTAGAAGTTTACAATTTTCATCCATACATGGTGATCTTTCCATAGTTGAGGCATTTAAAGTCTACATATTTCTAACAGCTGCCTATGTGAAGGCATAGCTATTTTTCTGCTTCAAGTAGCTTTAAAAAAAATAATGTCTAAAGAGGGACTTTTAGATATGAAAAAAAGAAAATGTCAAATTTGGTTTGGAAATTTTGTTTTAATAATGTCAGATACCTTAAATCATATGAGAGGCCTAATGGTCGAGTAGCTAGCTCTCTGGCACTCGGTACCACAGTTTTCGAGTAAGAGTTCCGGCAGTGCCATGGATGTTTGTAGTGGTTCGAAATACACTTTACACTGTAGGTCCCAGTCTAATATGATCGTAGAGCTTTGCGGGGGTAGTGTTACACGCGTCTGTAGCATATCTTCAAGCTACACGTGCCCCCTGGGTAGTGATAAATAAGTAACAGCGATGCAACCCTTGCTTATGGCATAAAAATTTACTGTCTCTGTATTGCAAGCTGCATTAAAACAACAACCTTACATCATATTCAATAGAATAAATACTACAATTAGCTCTTTAAATTTTACAGTGAGCTGCATCATTTTTATGATTCTTATAATTATACCTATTTCATGATGAAATTAATTTCAGCTTTAAAACCAAAAAAAAAAAAATTTACAAAATTATTCCTTCAGTGCAAGAAAATAGGAAGATTTACTATAATCCCAAAACTATCTTATCAGATAACATGTAGACATGTTAGTATCATACATATGATACAAACCAACAAAAATATTTTAACAAAAATAGAAGATACTGGAAGAAAAAAATAATCACAAACTGGATGGTTTGGTTGAGATGAAAAAAAAAATTTTATTTTGTCGGAGTTAATCGACAGAGACTTTTGGCGTCTTATCGTTCTAAGTAGAAAAGTTCGTCTGAGACCATTTTGGCCTGCATCAGCCTAGAAAGTACAAAATAAAAGACGAAAAAAGAAAACTTTTTATCTTGTTTAATATTTTTTGTTTCTCAAAAAACAAAATTGGCTATTTTTTAAATTGTAAACTTTTAAGCCTGAACATTTCAAAAAGTTATCCCTTGATGGTTTCTCAGTTAAGAAAATTCTTAAAATAACTTTTTAAAAAAATACACTGGATCGCTTTTAATTCTTTTGGAAAATATCAAACAATCAATATCTTCACTATCTCGTCGTGATGAGATAAATATGTGCACTAGACAGCTATCAGATAGCAGTAAGTCTTCATATTAAAGTTATGAACTGAGTTACCTAATTGATGAACAATTAAGGAATGATTTCCTCTATATAAGGCTTCCATCTTTATAATCCACTATAAAGGCTTCCATATTTATACTCCACAATAAAGTCTTCCTAATATAAGATTAATTGATTCCCTTAATACTGAAATTTTCATCTTATTTTTTTTTTTGTTTCTCAAAAACAAAAATTGGCTATTTTTTAAGTTGTAAACTTTTAAGCGTGTACATTTTGAAAAGTTATTCCATGATGGTTTTCCATTTAAGAAAATTCTTAAAATAATTTTTAGAAAAATAAAAGTGATTAACTTTAATTATTTTCTAAAATATCGGACAGTATTATCTTAACTATCTCGTCATTTTAAAATAAATAAGCGTACGAGACAGCTATCAGACAACAGTAAGTCTTCATGTTAAAGTTATGAACTGAGTTACCTTAACTGATATACAATTAAGGAATGACTCCCACTATATAAGGCTTCCACCTTTATAATCCACTACAAACACTTCCCTAATATAAGATTCATTCATTCTTTCAATAACGAAACTTCAACTTATTTGATATTTTAGCTTTTTAAAAAACAGAATTGACTATTATTTTAAACTCCAAATTTCTGTAAATGGACAATTTTAAAAGTTAATCCATGATGGTTTCTCAATCATGAAAAATTCTTAAAGTATAACGTTATACACTCATGTCCATAAATTAAGGATAAAGTTCAGGTAAAGAAAGAGACAAAAGCAAAACAAATTTGACTTATTTGTTGTCTATTTATTAAACAAAAGGTAAAGAGCAAAAAAAAGATGCTATATGGTTTGACATAATTAATAAAAATTGCAATTTTTACTCCTGGAGCAAATTTCAAAAAGAACCTATTTACAAAAAACAGTATACCATGGTTAGTATTATGGTTAATATGGAGTATGTCTCCGGACGATGCAATACAGGCCTTTACAACGCCTAGGCATGCTGAGTATCAAATTATCAATCTGATCTTGGGGAATATTACACCACTCATCAAGCAATGCCCTCCGAAGTTCCGGTTGACAGGTGGGAGGGGGTTGACGGGCTGCAATTCGTCGGACAAACATATCCCGCATATGCTCTATTGATTCAAGTCCGGTGAGTATGCTGGCCAATCCATACGGGTGATACCCTCCAATTGAAGGCATTCGTCTACAATGTTTACACGGTGAGGACGGGCGTTGTCATCCATAAGCAAAATGCAGCACCATGGCGCTCCCGAAACAAACGTACATGTTGTTCAGAATGACATCCCGATAGATGTGGCCTGTCATCGTTACACTCTGAACATGCAGGTCAGTTCTGGAACCAAGAATAATTCCTCCCCAAACAAGCCATCCTGCACCACCGGAACAGGTGTCGTTCAATATATTCTCTTGGCGGTAACGGGTATTTGGCGCTCTCAATATGAAAGTCCGGCGAGAATCAGACTGCAAACTAAACCTGGACTCATCGGAAAACATCACAAACATGTTGCGGTGTCCACAATGCATGCTCTCTACACCAGGTTAATCGCAGGTAACAGTGAGTTGCGGTAAGTGGAACACATCTGACAGGCCTACGAGCATATAGACCAATGTACCCTAAGCGTCTGTACACGGTCTGCCTTGAAACTGTCGTACCGGTAGCTGAAGAGAGCTGACGAGACATGTCTGATGCTGTGCTCCGTCTGTTTCTTTTGGCAGTAACTGCTAAATAACGGTCCTCATTCGGCGTTGTAACTCGAGGACGACCTGTGCTGTAACATGTACTCACATTAACATCCTCTTGTAATCGTTGCCAAATCCTGGAGATGACACTCTGGCGATTCAAGTTTCTCGGATACTTCCAGCTGGGTACGTCCACATTCCAGTCGTCCGATAATTCTACCACGTAAAAAATCATCAAATGCTTTCTTTGTGCCATAACTATGCGCTTATTTTAGTGAAATTTTTTATTTTGGATTTCAATTTCTGTGTGATTCTGAATTATCTTTAATTTATGGACATGAGTGTATTATCAAACATGATGTTGATGTTGCTGCAACATGATTTTGTACTATTCACCTAAAGACGTATATATATGAAACCAATTTTAAATATATTTCAACCAATCTATTGTTTTACTCGTATCCAGAATTTAAACAATACGTGTTCAACACAAGTGTAATTAATTCAACGTGTTTCACAGTAAAACACAACTGATTATGTTTATATGATTTTCAATGTGAGTTGATTTTTTCTTATTTTACTAAACAAAATTATTTTTTTAAGTTATAGTACGAACAATTTTGACCTCAGCTGCTAACGTGGAATTGTTTATATTATGATATAGAAAATTTTTAATTTGTAGTTTTATTCTTAAAATTTTAAATTAAAATCAAACATATATTTTTGAATTGTTATATACATATAATGAGACAGCTATCACGCAATTTATATTGAAACGCCAGGGCCTGAATGACTGAGTGGCTGGCGCTCTCTGGCGCTCGCTACCAGGTATCGGGTTCGAATCCCGGCGGTGCCATGGATGTTTGTAGAGATTCGGAATGCGCTTTAAACCGTAGAGTGTTGAGGGGACTTTGTTACTCCGCGTCCGTATCTTCAAGTTACACGCGCCCCTGGGTAATGCAAAGTGAGTAACGTCTGTGCAGCGCTTGCCTTAAGACATCAAGACCAAGCTGTCTAAGTGTTTGCCAGCTGCATTGGAACAAAAAAAAGTACTGAACTGCCGATACCATCAAATCCTATTTGTTACACATTTGAAAGTAGCATTTTTTCTTCAAATCTTAAATGTGCCCTTTTTTCTATTTCGGTTTATTTTTTTTTTTATTATTATTCCTCTTCTTAGGAAAGTCTTCCTCAACTGCGCAACAGCCCAATGGGGAACCAAGGCAATCTGCCTGCTGGCAGATTTCGAAATAGGAGATGTTTTCTTTTTTTTACGGATTACGACTGTTAGCCCCAACTCTCTATAGTCATATTATATACTGGGGCCTAAGGCTTACAGGGGATTACGAACCATTAGAAACATCCATGGCATCTCCGGGACTCGAACCCGAAGCCTGTGGCACCGAGCGCCAAATCACTAGTCACTTGGCCATCTCTCCAAACTTATGAACGGCACAAATACTATAATTAAAAACTAATTTTAAAAAACGGTGGTAATTGGGCAAAAATTAAAAAAATGCTTTTATAATATAAATGTATCAAAATAAGAAAATATATACTCGTATGGATACATAAAATAATTTTTTCAACAATTAATGTTTTCATAAAAATTTTATAGAGTAGAAAATAATTTGAAAAATTACATATAATGCTATAAAAATTCCAAGGTATTTAATAAAAATTTTGAAAATAGCTTTTATTATTTGAAACACTTTGCATAATTTTAACTGGTAATTATTCAACTGATGAAATTTAAAATAATAGTTACTAAAGCCATAATATGTCAAAGTGTTCTTAGGTTTTATGTTTAGTGCTTAGTGTTAGAAAATATTAAAAACTTTCAATATGTCTGTGACAAAATTCGACAATCAGCTAAAAAAAAGTTTAAAAAAAAACTACTACAGTCATAAAAAAATAGAATGCCAAGTAATAGTGTTTTATTTGTATTTATTTTTTTATAAATATTCCTCTCTTTTGCCACGGAAATTAACATTAGTATTCTAAGGTTAAGAAAAAATAATTAAGAAAAGATCTTCATTTTTATTTCTCGTGCCTGGCAAAAAACAAAAATTCACGAAGCCATATGAAATTCTCCGTGATGCATGCTAACATAAAAACACCAACAAAAATAACTCCTAATTGAAATATAAATCTATACATTGCGTAAAAATGGAAATCTTAACGATGATGCACTTAGCTCGTGAAGAAAAAAAAAAAAAAAAAAGAAAAAAAAAAAAGCGATTTCGATTAGCGAAATTTGCATTCGTTACAATCACTAATTACTCTTAGAGTATAAGGCTAAACGATGTTAATGATATCAATAAAGAAATTTTATCTCCCTACATTAAATTTTTGCGCTTGAGGAAAAATCATAAAAAAGTTGTCCAAGCGGTGGAATCTGTAACTCCGAATTATGCAAACGATGTTTCAGTCACACGTGCTTTATTCTCGTTTGGCATAAACACAACTCAACTCAACTTTTCCTTGTGTTTAAATTAATTCTGCTGCGTAGTGTTTGGGTTATGCAAACCATTGTTAGAAAAATGTTTTTGGAAACTATGGCGTCATATAATATTAGAATTTTTATTCTTTTTTACTCCTTTCTTAATTTTTATTCTTTTTTTCAGATTTTGGAATATATGCTGCACGACAAGATTCCCAATCCGGTAATTATGGTTTTTATTTATCTCATATTTATGTGCATGCCTTTGCTGTTTAGTTAAATATTTATTAATGCATGCACATAGTGCAAAAAGGAATTGAATTATAATTTAAAATTCAATGTTTGCTTAAAGTGTTTCTTTTTAGCATATTTAAGCTTCCAGCTCCCCAAAAAAATTATTTTTTTGAATTATTAATTATTTTAGTTCATTTGAGGTAAATTTACATAGAGAGATTCGTAATGCTGGTTTTTTTTTTTTTTTTTTTGAAGAATTTAATTTAAATTTTTTTTTTTTTTTTCCTTTAATGATATGATTAAGAAAAACTACAGCTCTAATAAGGCAATACTTAACTTTATATTATTCAATATTTATTGCTTAAGCTCAATATGAGAGAAAATTACAATTTTTTTCAGTTCATTCTAATTAAAAATCGCAATTCCATCGCATTTTGATCATTATTTTTCAGCCATATCGCAAAATGGGGGCCATGGGATTTGGTGACTTTTGTGGCGTCAACTAAGCGATAAGTCGCCAAATCTGGTAACCCGCGTTTTTTGTAATGTTTGAAATTCACTTCACTTACAATTGTAACCCGTTACTTGGCGCACTTTGGCGAAAAGATGCTTTGACGCCAAATCCCAAGAGCCCCTATTTGTGCCTTTTTTTGCAGTATTTTCTTTTCTACATTTATACAGGCACAAGCTAGTTGTTCATCATAAAAAACCTTTTTTATTTTAACATTTCAAATAAATTATTAGTTAGTAAAAATTTACCTTAATAACTAGTTAAAAGCAATACACACTTTATGCATCTAGAAAAATAATACTTAATAAATGGAAAATGTTTAAGGATTCAAATATTTTTAACATAATTGTCTTTTACAATTTTTAACATGCAACATTGTCTTTTAACAACATTATCCAAGTTATAACATTATATCTTAATAATATTAAGTCATTAATAACTTTATCCATCACTAATAAGTCTCTTAATAACGCTATATATCGTTAGCCTAAGAATTACCCCCTTCAATACTTACGCCATCATCTTTTTCCTTATTTGTTAAAATAATTTTATGTGTCATTGTTTGATTATTTAAACAATATGCTACTCTGAATATTTTTCATTGAAAACATTGTCGAGAACATTGGTATTGTTGTAATGAGAATGACTTTTGTGCGTAATGTTTATTTAAGATGTCTTAAAAGATCGTGTTTAAATATTTAAAGTGATACAAATCATCTCTTAAGCATTTATCTAGTTCAATAAGCACAAATATTTTCTTTAAAAAATTGATAATTAATACTTTATTTATTAAATTTTAGTCAGCTAGAAATTCTGACAGCTTTTAAGAAACATTTTTAATAATTACTCGTTAATGTTCTATAATTTTCATGTAGCTGAAATAAAACATGATAACAGCGAGAATAAAATGATTTTAAAACTTTTTATGACTTGTTGAAATAATCATTCGCTAAATTGTAATAGTGTTGAATAATTATATGCATTTCTTCAAAAGGTCTATACATTTTTACAAATTTAACTATCAATTTTTATATAAAAAAGAAACAATTAACGGAATTCTTAAAATTAATTTGAAAATTCTGTTTCATTGATCCTAATTCATTTTTGTGGTCTATATTTAATCATTTAATTTTGTGGAAATCATACGAGCATATAAAGAATGAATGTTAATCAAATTAAATAATTTTTTGACTGTCTTGATTAAATTATTTATTATAATCTATTTTTCCTCTTGTGGACGATAAGACGTTTTGCTTTAGAAAACTTTTTTTATGCTTTATGTTTATTATGAGTAAGTAATTCAAGAATATTTCGAGATATACTTTTCGCGAAATGGACAATTTTCTCCCCCGACAAAAATCAAGAAATAACATAAACCTCCAGAGCCATAAAAGAATCATCTTTAATGCTTTCTCGTTTAATCAAGATAACCGATAAGGATCAGTTAAAAACAATTTATTGTGCAATTAATTCATGCGTCAATAGACAGAACTTGATGGTGGAAAACGCTTCAACTGGCAAACAACCGACGAGATAAGATAAACAACTTCATTTGTGGAAGACATTACTTCCAGAAAGCTTATTCACCGCTGAAGTTCATTTCTCCATGGATGGAGATAATATTCTTTTCCAGCATTATTTTATCTCCTATCTCCAGGAAGGAAGAGATGAGATTAAAGAAAGGGGCATTAGGCAGAATGGAAAGGACTGAATATTAAATGGAAAAGAAGCATTTATGGCGGGAAAAGGATTCGATTTTGGTTTCGTGTCCTGATGCCAGAAATTATTTATATCCCCGTCAACCCCAAAGACTCTATTTCTTCTCTCCTCCCCCTACCACATCAGTTTTCTTCCACCAATAACAAATGGCGAGTTCTGTCCTTTGATGACCGAAGACAAAGAGGGTGCGGGCATATTCTTCATTAGCCGAAGTGCTTCCTCTTTCCACGTTTCATTATATGCCGGGGCGCAAGACAGCTGTAGGCGGTGCCGCCCTTGCCTCAGAGGGCTCTTCCATCATAGAAGTGGAGTGATTTCATGCGGGAGGTAGATCCTCCACGCCCAGTGAAACGAGACGAAATGGAGCTGTCACTTGAGGAGGCAAGGAAAGATTCCTTGTTGCAGAGAATCCCTTTTAATTTGGTGACACTGTGGGGACATCGGAATGTGCAGCATTCTATGTGTCCTGTGGGATTGCGTTATTGGGATCTCTGGAGATGTTATAAATGGGCTTGACACTGGAATCAACAATTCATTGTGTTCTGTAAATAGGAATCCTCATTAATTTGTAAATATTTCAAGTAATCCCTAAATAACCGAGTACAAGCAGGATTTGAAAAGTATATCTGTTTTAAAATGTTGGATAATTTCTTAACGGTTTCAAAAAGAAATATTAGTAAACTATATATATATATATATATATATATATCATTTAATTTTGGACATTAAAAAGACAATGAATGTGTAGCCTTACGTTTTTCAATGATACTGAAATATTTGGGCTTCTAGGGTTGTTATTAATGCACTATTCTTTTTTTAGTTTTGTAGCTTCTCGTTAGTTTATTAGCATTTCAATTGAGTAAATATTAAAGGCATTTCCTGATAAATTTTAAAATTTTTTTAAAATTATGATAAATTGCTGGATAATGATGGATAATTTACTCGTGAAAGTTAAAATTCATTAAAATATTAACTAAAAAAATTTGTTCTTGAGTTTATTTTTATGTCAGAATTATCCCTATTATTTTGTGCCATTACTAAAGGCAAGGAATATATGATTCCGTTTCGATTTTGGGAGCAACTGAGTTTTTTAACATTATGAGTTAGCTTACTGCTTATTACTTCCACTGCTGTCATTATAGTTTATGACAATTCGTCACTAATTTTAATGTTTTGTGACTAACTGAGAAGATCTGAAAAAGATTTGAAAATAATTTTTAAAAGATTAATTTTTTTGTTATAAAATTTTAAACGTTTATATTTGTGCACTATAAATTCGTAATTAAAAAACAGCATGGAAATGTGTAATCCTTATAGCACAAGTACTTTTTTTCAATTTAGTATATTACTAGACACATGGAATGTATAAGTGCATACATTCAAGTAAAAGATTAATACAAGATTATGCTTAGCAATTTACTAAATTTTAACATTGCAGAAATATGCTAATGAATCAGTAATTTGCTGTGTTTTTGATAATAAATTATTAATTTCCAAACATTTTAATAATTTTCGAATAACTGATTGAGTAAGAGAGAAAAGGAATCCATTATCTGTACTTGTAAAAGATTTTGTAAGGCTGTACTAAAGCTGAGATGTATCAAATAGTTTATTATTTTAAAAATTATTGCGAAATTTAACCTTCATGATTATTTTTCTTAATTCTAATTCTTATAAGCCATAAATTATTGTGCATTTCAATTATGCTTCATCAGCAACAATAAATAAGTTTTTGGCAAGATAAACAACCTAAAAACTTTAACAAAATCTTTATAATACAACATCCGGTAATATGTTTCGCTTTAATGCCTTATTTATAAGCTTATTGTAATGGAAAATTCTATGTTGGTGTATCTTTTTCTCATATTTATGAGTCAATGTATTATTTTTATTGAATTTTATTGAAGTAATTTCTTATTTATGAAACTGTACATGGCTATGAGACAGTAATTTGCAATTCTAATTGCACTAATTTAACAAAGATAGGAAAAGATTAATTGATTGCGAGAGGTGTTAAATATATTTCTCTTACAATTTTTAGGGATTTCAATTTTGCAGTTTTCAAAGATATTTTTGTCAAACTTGTCAAAATAAAATACATTGCTTGTTGAAAGCAAGTAACACTGAGTCTAAATACATTGGATGCTTGTTTATGATAAATTAACTACTTGCAGGGTGTTTCCTGGATATTTCTCTTCTTTATATTTTGTCAGACAGGGCAATGTAAGGGTACAGGAGAATGAATGCAGTGTAAAAGTTTACTCGGCTACTTATACGTTTCCTTGGAGGCATTTTTAGGGTAATAAAGTAGAAAACACTTATTAAATCAAGAAATAAATATAATTGAAACTGTCACCTTCCCTAATACGAGCACAATTATAATCTTGCTGTTTAGAACAGACCTTTCGAGATCACCATATGATAATTCACTGTTATCAATACAAGAGTTTTCAATTTTACTCATTTAAAAGAAAAAGAAATTGAAATTAATGCAAATGGTAATAAGCCATAAATTACAAATAATTATTTTGAAGTCATTTATGGTAATTATTTATTATTATTTGGGTATTGAAGGACATCGTATTCAAATGTCTGCAAAAACAACTCGAAATGGCGATAAAATTATTATCGCCAAACATAGGATATCATGAGTGAACTGTTGTTTGCCTCATCGTAAGACAAAGTAGGTTTAAAATACTCGTTTTAATCTAAAATTATTATTTTTCGCACGAATTAATTCGTGGTGATCCCAAAAAATAATATGAGTGTATTTGGAATAATTCGTTAAGGAGTAAAGTAATATTATTCAATTCAATTTTATATGACATAATGTTACACAGTTATGCGAATAGATTCGTCCAGTAATATAAGGAAGTTGTATAAAAACAAGTCGTATAGTGTCTTTGTAATCCGGTTAAAACTTATTGTATTTTTTGCTGAAAATTAATTCCACAGATATTTATTTTTAAAGCAAGCTTTCACAAGAAAATCGAAAGGTAGGCATTCCAATCATGTAAACTGAAAATAGTTACCGATTTCTTAACTTTTTCTTCGTTAAAGTTTTGATCGAATTAATTTGCCGAAGAAACTATTGATTGAGAAAATAACTCTGAATAAGCACTAACAGGTTAAATTAAGTGCTGGAGACTATAAACTACACGTATAGAGTACCAAACTTTGTTAAAAGGGATTTGCTGTAAGTTAATTCCTGCCTCGTTAATTGTATGGCTAGACAGTAGACAGCAATCAACAACCATCAGTAGCTTTATGTTCACTTTAGAAAAGGAGATTTATCATTTAAACTAGGGACTAGATTTCCAGTCATCAAAGAATAAATCATACCGTTTCTTTTTCACAAATATACAAATAAACATGATTAATAGGTGAATAATAAATAAATCATTTATATAATAAATTTTATAAAACCATTATATGACAGAAGAACTGTTACTACAGTTGAATTAATTTATTCGCATCCACTTTACGAGAAATAATTAAAACTAGCAGGTGCTGATGATAAGGCGTTGCCGGTTACAAACAAATAAAGCATTTTATGGTTTGATAAATAGGTAAATAGATAAGGAGGTGTTTCAAGATCAATTGCTTTTCAAGAGTAACTAATTTTCAATTTCAACATCCTATGGTTAAAAACATAAACTTTCCAATCAATCAGTCCGACTCAGTCATGCTATACTTTTTCATTTTTTACAAAAGGCTTACCAAAGCTGCCAAAATCACCATCAAGACATTGCCTCCTATTTTAGGAAGAAGATTCAATAACAAACGCCATCAGTGAATTCAAACCATCATCTTCTTTTATATTTGCCTGAACGAATTGTCACTATAATATAATTTTTTATTTTATTGCATAAAGTATTTTTATGAATATATAAAAACGAAGTATACTGACTTTTTTTAAGCAAGAATTATTCCTTAGCCAAAATTTTCCTCTCCGACTCTTGTGGTTTTATGAACAAAGAAAAGAGCTATTAACTTTAGGGAGGTTTTTCCAGGTTAGTTGCTTTTCAAGAGTTATTAACTAACAATTTCAACATCCTATGGTTAAAAATATGATCTTTCCAACCAATCAGTCCGAGTCGGTCTTTCTATACTTTTTCATTTTTTACGAAATATTTACCAAAGCTGCTACAATCGCCATCAAGCTCCTAGTTTAGGAAGAAGCTACCATAACAAACGTCATCAATGAAATCAAACCTTCTTCTTCTATATTTGCGTGGACGATTTATCACTACAAAATGGATTTATGTTTTATTTTAATGCATAAAATAATTTTATGATTATGCAATAACGAAATTTACAATAAACCTGGTTTAAATTTATTCTAAACATCCCTGATCAGCCCAGGTTTAAAGCAATTACCCCTTTCAGACTCCTTACGGCCATGATTGTTTGGCCAATCATCTTTTCCTAATGAAAATATTTGAAAGCCCAAAATACATGCTCTGCAGTCTTGGAGAGGACATAGATTCATCCCACCTTCCTTTCTGCCCTCCACTTGTTTCCTCTTCTGTGTATGGTCATTACTGGGAGGCTAGGGCCCTGATGGGTTAAACATGTCCCTATGTGATTTCTTTTCGATTCTCGTTGTTGCTTTTTAATATTCCTTGTGTTCTTTTTATTTTATTGCTTATTGCAGCCTGCCTTTGGAAATAAAAAAATATACTAATTTTTTTTAACTAAGACTATTTTCTTAGCCAAAATTTTTCCTCTCCAACATTTGCAATGCTATCCTTTCTTCCATTTCAATGTAACCCGAATCGAATCTTAGAATCCCCAAACTTCTCTCAGACGGTATAATTATTGAACTATCGGAATGATAATCTCCTTACCAATTATCTATTTGAAATAGACTGGAGCTCCTGCACTATAATTCTCTCTCTTTCCCTCTCCTTTTATTGCATTCCTTCGGCGCATTACTCTTGCTGGTTTTTCCTTCTCTCTTATTAATGGCCTTTATCACCCTATCCAAATTTTTTTTCTATCATAATTGCTTCATTGTCTTCCCTTTAGTTTCTTTTTTTTTTTTTTTCACTCTTTTCTATCACCCCTTCCTTCGATATATATCTCCTCTAAACATTCTATACTTTTTTAGATGAAACTTCTTCAATCTAAATTAATAGGAAGTATGTATCATTCTTCCCAAGTTTTTCTTTTTTTTTTTTTTTTTTTTTTTTTTTTTCTTCTTTTATTAAATAAGCCCCCATTCTTTCCTATTTTTAAATATTTGAAAAAAAGGTAGAAATACCTCTTCAATTTCTGTTTCTATTTCTTTTATTCGTTCCTCGGAAATTTCTCGCTTCACTAATTGTGATTAATATCTCATTCATAAAAGTTCAATAATAAATGACATTGGAATTTTATAACGATCCTGAGTATTCAGAAAAACCTTTTTTTAAGGTAAATCTTATATCAAACATTAGTAATAAATTTCTTCTTTTATATTATAATATGGGCTAAGAGCAAAATTTAACAAACTGAAGGTTAAAGGCATTCCTCGAGAACTTATACCAGGAGAAGTCTGTACTAGGTTAGATTTTTTGGTATCTGATCTGTGGATGAATTCTTGTCATGGATATGTGCACTTGAATCTGTTGATCGAAAAATCGCTCAATTGACTGTAGAAGGAGTGAAGATGTAATGCGTACCTAAGGGCAAAATTTAACAAACTGAAGGTTAAAAGCAATCCTCGACATATTATACCACAGAAATCTGTAGGTTAGATTTTTAGGTATTTAATCAATGGACGAGTTCTTGTTATGAATCTGTGCATGTGAATCTGTAAGTCGAAAAATCGCTCCATTGACTCTAAAAGCAGTGAAGAAGTTATAACTTTCTATATTCTGATAACCCCAAATACGTACGGTAATTTTAATTCTTGAGATTGAAGAGAAATTGCAAAGAGATTGAAGAGAAATTTACCAGTGAAATACACTGAGTTTCTATAACAATATACATTGTACAAAAAAAAAAATTATAAAATAAATTTAGAGAAATCTTAATAAGCTTTTATTGAAGTTTGTGAATTTAATTAAGATTTTCTTCTGACTATTCACTCAGGATATAAATTCGGAAAAATCTAGATAAACTAAAGAAAATAAAAAGGTTAAACCTGAGCTGATTTAATACTTTGTAGAATATACATCTTCGTAATTCCTTCATAGCATATGCCGTTTGGTAATTTATCTTGGGACATAATTTATGAATTGCAAAAATTCAAATAAATTGCAAAATGATTCCGAAAAAAAAATTTATTTATTTATTTATTTGGTTATTAATTATTTTGTTGAACATTAATAATAACAGTGTGTAATATTACTTTTTACAGAAGTACTTTTGCTAAAAGTAATAGACTTATTCTAATATTAACATAACTGTAAATTTAATTACGTTAACGATAATTAGTGGTCTACTCGTTGACGGTAAGAAGAATTAACGGTTAATTTTGCAGTGGTACTCGACGTCGACACTAGATAGCGGTAGGAGTATCGTCGATTTTAGCCTCTGAGCAGGTTGAATTCATCTGTTCCTAAGTTCATATTAGCTATTGATTTTAACGCCTGTAAAATTCATCGATTTCGAAAGGGAAAGATTGATATTAGCATATGAGCCAGAATTGTGTTAAATTTAATTCAAGTTAAATTCAACTCTCGTTTTCGCTGCCATGTAATTTTATATCTCCATATATGGTTAGCGCGTATGAAACTTATGCATTCTTTTCAGCTCCGCTTATCTCCACTAGTTCAAATAATATAATTTGGAACATTTAGTATTCATTTCCGTTAAACTATAATTAACTGTTTTCCCCATACTAAAAGATAATAATTTTTTTTTTCTATTTAATAAATCTTAAAAGTAAAACCGAATATTTAAAAGAGATTATTACTTGATTAGCAGCATGGTGCCTTGTTCTAAGTAATATCAAATAAAGTAACCTAAAGTTCAACAACCGATAACAAAAGGGACCTGACAAAATAATCAGATTGTCAATATAAAAAAATCAAATAATCAAATTAATATTATATAAATTCTATTATCATATAATATTCATTCTATTGATATTGATCTCTACATGTGTTGTTGTTTGTTTGTTGTTGTTTCTTATCCCACTTGGATGGCCAAGCCCACGAGCCCTTACGTACTCATGATTGAAGGGGAAGAAAGCAGCTTCTGTTGTAATGGAGCACCCGTAGGTAGAAGTCTGACTTTGGCTCCGTGACGCTCTTACAGTCATATGAGGTCGGGACCTACGATTTAAAGTGGATTCTGAACCACTTCAAACATCCATGGCACCGCCGGGATTCGAACCCGAAACCTGTGGCACCGAGCGCTAGACAAATTCAGGTCCCAAATTTGTGAATGCCAACGGCACGCGATGTTCCCATGGTCACCCACCCAAGTACTGACCGCACCAATGATGCTTGACTACGGTGATCTAACGAGAACCGGCATATTCAGCATGGTATGGCCGTTGGCCGTCTCTACATGTAAAAATGATAACGTTAAATTCCCCATTTAGATCTTAACACACCGGAAAAATATTACTAAATCAAGTTTTATTTATCTTAATACTTGGCATCATCACAATGTGCTCTGATCATAACTTGCATGTTACAGAGCATGCCGTCAGGTTGTGGACATCTAACATCTACACTCATTTATCAGTCTGGCCATCAATACTCACAGTGACTGTAGATTTTTAATACTTCTTTCTTCAACAAATTCCAAAATATTAAGGATAAAGTTAAAGTCTAGTATTAGTTGAACAAAAAAAATATGGGGCCTAAACTTCATATTCCAGTCCTGAATATATTTGACGTGATGCGTTAGTACAGTTAATATTTTAGTAGATAGGTTCTCTGAAAAAGTCTTCTCTACCAAAGAAAGTCCAAATAAAAGAACTTGGTCTTTTGGATGTGGAAATAATCTATAACCTTAATCCGAAAATCGACTTACACCAATAATCCAACGCCGCCAAAATACACTCCTGAGTTGTCCCGATTTTTGAATACAATCCGAATGATATGCATCTCTGAGCCTTCTGTTGACGTGATAAAAGACATGATTGGAATACAATCAGAAGCTACTTCTTTGAACCATATTGCACATTTCGGTCATCGATATTCTGATATTGGTTACTCTGTTTTGGCGCTGCTATATGCTTATGACATCGACAAGATATATGGTTGAATAATTCCGTTCCAGCACATGAAGTGTTCTGAAATATACGAACCTGGCGAGAATTAACTTGTACTGACAACTGGTGACTTATTTTCGAATACTTCATGAACAATAGCTACGTTCCAAAAAATGCCAATGTTCTCAATGAATAGTCTTTCGGCCGACATTGTATCAATAGGCATTATTCGCTCTGGACAAAAATTTTCTATTGCATTGTGCTTATAATAAAAGCTATCATATGCAATGATACTGTAATATATATATGGTTAAAAATTACAATCTCGTTTTGCAAGTCAGTATCTCATTTATGATCCATTTCTAACTTTACGAAAGAACAAAGAGCACTGATTTCAAGATTTTTCAACATGTTCGGCATACCTCTATGATTTATTCTTTCTTTTGGTTCGCATATATGAGAAGCATTGCTAGAAAATGATCTTTGATTATGACCTGCAATAAATGCTGATTTTTCTTATTTTTTTCCTATGTCGGAACATGTATTTCTAGAGGTCATCTTTTATGAATTTTATTATTTATGGCTAATTTTTGAACACAGAATAGCTAACATTGAATTAAATTATAGTTCATTTGAATAGCATCACAAAGAATGTATAAATCAAATGAAATAAAAGTTCATCAACTATAGCTAATTTTTATCTCCGAATAGCAAACCAAGAATTAAATTATAGTTCCTTTGAATAGTATGTGAAGAAATTGAAATTTACCAGTGGTATTTTATTGCTTGTTTTCTCTGATCTTTCCTTAATATCCATTATAATTTGTTTTAAATTTTATATTATTCTAGTAACTTTAATTCATATAATTTATATCTGTAATCGAAAAATTTTCTCTTTAAACGGTTAATTTAGTTATTTTATAAAAGCCAATAGAAGAATATCACATAAAGTTTAAACAAATTTCTTCCTACAAACCCTTTTAATATCAACTAAAAATGTATATCAATTTATGATATTCACTAATCGAATTGAAAGTAAAAAAAGGCAAGAAACATTTTCTTTCATATTTTTACGAGAATCAATTTAAAATCATATAAAAAATAAACATAAAAAAAATTAAACAAAATTTTCTTCTTATTGCATCTCTTCAACGTCTTTAAATTCACGATATTCATCTAAACGAATTCTTATCCATGCTTCCATCCCTGATTATTTACCTTAAAGGCTCTTAAAATATTGCAGCTAAAATATTTGTCGCCAAAAGTTCTGGAGTCAATCTAATTCAATAGTAAGAAGCTTACTCTCTTATAATATTCATGCACATGAACAGCTATTTTTTTCATCGCCTAAAAATAATCTTCTCAATACTTCATCGAAAAAAATATATTCGCTGAATTTTAGAGCTTAAAATGTTTTTCTGCATGCCGTAACACAATTTTTTGAAAGGCTGCCTCATGCATTATTTAGTACCACCAACGAAGTTTTAAACAAGTAGACGGTTTTCCATTCTATTTAATATACATTTTTTTTTATCTTCCTTAAATGTTTGATCTTCCCGCTTCTTCTAGGAGGGTCGAGTAATTAGCAACATATACTCCATCCAACACGGCTATAATACGGAAGACACAGGCAACAAGGGGTATAAGGTTCTATGGTGATGTGATTAGATTATTTCTCGGTGTATAATTTATTACGCAACTGTTACGCTTACGAGGGTAACGCATTATACTTAGAATGCATAACTTTCTTAATCCTTCCCCTTGTTGGCTGAAGACAATGGCTCCAAGGAATGAATATTTGATCGAATAAGTAAATGTGTTGGAAAATCTGTTTATTACTTAATCACCACCGCCCTCTGTCCTGGAAACTGTTGTCTTAAAAAATAAAATTTGAATTGCAAACAGGGCTTTCATTGGCGCAACATTAATTTCTCTTAATAATTAAGTAGCAGTTCACTAAAAGATTTAAAGGTGGATTATTCTTTTCATAATGAAATTTGGGAGAGAGGTGAATGTAATTATGTAATCTATGGCATTGATGAATTTTAGTTTTTCTTTGTGCTTCATTGAATTTAAGATCTTAATATGTGTGGTATTATGTATTAAAATCTTTAAGGAAGGATACTAAATTGTTTATTGATCGTTAGAAAATGTTTTATGAAAATAATTTTTTTATTTAGAGTATTTTCTGCAGAGTATTTTCATGTTCATGAAAAAAAGTAATTTACCAGTTGTATTTAATTGCTGATTTTCTCTGATCTTTCCCGTTAATATCCGTTATAATTTACTTTAATTTTGATATTATTCGAGTAACTTTTCTTATCATTTATATCTGTAATCGAAATATTTTCTCTTTAAACGGTTAATTTATATATTTTATAAAAGTCTATAGAAGAATAGCATACAAAATTTAAACAAATTTCTTCTTACATGTCCTTTTCATCTCGACTTAAAAATGTATTTAAATTTATGATATTCAATAATCGAATTGTAAGCAAAAAAAAAACTGACAAGAAACATTTTCTCTCATATTTTTTATGAGAATCAATTTAAAATATTATTTAAAAAAAAAAAAAACCTAAACACATTTTTCTTCATATTACTTCTCTTCAACGTCTTTAAATGGACAATATTCATCTAAACGAATTCTTATCCATGCCTCCATCCCTGATTATTTACCTTAAAGGATCTTAAAATATTGCCGCTAAAATATTTGTCGCCAAAATTCTGGAATCAATCTAATTCAATAGTAAGAAGCTTACTCTTATAATATTCATTCACATGAACAACATTTTTTTCATCGCCTAAAAATAATCTTTCTCAATACTTCATCGAAAAAAATATATTCGCTGAATTTTAGAGCTTAAAATGTTTTTCTGCATGGCGTAACGCAATTTTTTGAAAGGCTGCCTCATGCATTATTTAGTACCACCAACGAAGTTTTAAACAAGTAGACGGTTTTCCATTCTATTTAATATACACTTTTTTTTTTTTATCTTTCTTAAATGTTTGATCTTCCCGCTTCTTCTAGGAGGGTCGAGTAATTAGCAACATATACTCCATCCAACACGGCTATAATACGGAAGACACAGGCAACAAGGGGTATAAGGTTCTATGATGATGTGATTAGATTATTTCTCGGTGTATAATTTATTACGCAACTGTTACGCTTACGAGGGTAACGCATTATACTTAGAATGCATAACTTTCTTAATCCTTCCCCTTGCTGGCTGAAGACAATGGCTCCAAGGAATGAATATTTGATCGAATAAGTAAATGTGTTGGAAAACCTGTTTATTAATAAATCGCCACCGTCCTCTGTCGTGGAAACTTGTTGTCTTAAAAAATAAAATTTGAATTGCAAACAGGCTTTCATTGGCGCAACATTAATTTCTTTTAATAATTAAGTAGCAGTTCACTAAAAGATTTAAAGGTGGATTTTTCTTTTCATAATGAAGCTTGGGAGAAAGGTGAATGTAATTATGTAATCTATGGCATTGATGAATTTTAGTTTTTCTTTGTTCTTCATTGAATTTAAGATCTTAATATGTGTTGTATATGTATTAAAATCTTTAAGGAAGGATACAAATTGTTTATTGATCGTTAGAAAATGTTTTATGAAAATAATTTTTTTATTTAGAGTATTTTCTGCAGAGTATTTTCTTTCATGAAAAAAAGTAATTTACCAGTTGTTTTTAATTGCTGATTTTCTCTGATCTTTCCCGTTAATATCCGTTATAATTTACTTTAATTTTGATATTATTCGAGTAACTTTTCTTATCATTTATATCTGTAATCGAAATATTTTCTCTTTAAACGGTTAATTTAAATATTTTATAAAAAGTCTATAGAAGAATACACATACAAAATTTAAACAAATTTCTTCTTACATATCCTTTTTGTCTCGACTTAAAAATGTAATTTAAATTTATGATATTCACTAATCAAATTGTAAGTAAAAACAAAACTGACAAGAAACATTTTCCATCATATTTTTTATGAGAATCAATTTAAAATATTATTTAAAAAAAAACCTAAACACATTTTTCTTCTATTATTTCTCTTCAACGTCTTTAAATGGACAATATTCATCTAAACGAATTCTTATCCATGCTTCCATCCCTGATTATTTACCTTAAGGGCTCTTAAAATATTGCCGCTAAAATATTTGTCGCCAAAAGTTCTGGAGTCAAT
Source organism: Caerostris extrusa (assembly GCA_021605095.1). Classification (NCBI taxonomy): domain Eukaryota; kingdom Metazoa; phylum Arthropoda; class Arachnida; order Araneae; family Araneidae; genus Caerostris; species Caerostris extrusa. Next base: position 97,664 of record BPLR01012921.1, on the reverse strand, counting down.
CTAATTCAATAGTAAGAAGCTTACTCTTATAATATTCATGCACATGAACAGCTATTTTTTTCATCGCCTAAAAATAATCTTCTCAATACTTCATCGAAAAAAATATATTCGCTGAATTTTAGAGCTTAAAATGTTTTTCGGCATGCCGTAACGCAATTTTTTGAAAGGCTGCCTCATGCATTATTTAGTACCACCAACGAAGTTTTAAACAAGTAGACGGTTTTCCATTCTATTTAATATACATTTTTTTTTATCTTTTCTTGAATGTTTGATCTTCCCGCTTCTTCTAGGAGGGTCGAGTAATTAGCAACATATACCCCATCCAACACGGCTATAATACGGAAGACACAGGCAACAAGGGGTATAAGGTTCTATGGTGATTTGATTAGATTATTTCTCGGGTGTATAATTTATTACGCAACTGTTACGCTTAAGAGGGTAACGCATTATACTTAGAATGCATAACTTTCTTAATCCTTCCCCTTGCTGGCTGAAGACAATGGCTCCAAGGAATGAATATTTGATCGAATAAGTAAATGTGTTGGAAAATCTGTTTATTACTTTAAATCGCCACCGTCCTCTGTCCTGGAAACTGTTGTCTTAAAAAATAAAATTTGAATTGCAAACAGGCTTTCATTGGCGCAACATTAATTTCTCTTAATAATTAAGTAGCAGGTTCACTAAATGATTTAAAGGTGGATTTTTCTTTTCATAATGAAATTTGGGAGAGTGGTGAATGTAATTATGTAATCTATGGCATTGATGAATTTTAGTTTTCTTTGTGCTTTATTGAATTTAAGACCTTATTATGTGTGGTAATACGCATTAAAATCTTTAGGCAATGATACATTGTTTATTGATCGTTAGAAAATGTTTTATGAAAATATTATTATTATTTAGAGTATTTTCTGCTGGGTATTTTCCGTCATGAAATTTAAAGAATCTGTTATTTTCATCTTTTACAAGTTTCCGTTGTTTTCAACAATTAGTCCCAATAAATTTCTGCTATTTTTTTTATTATAAAATTGAATTACTTAGCATTCCATTGAAAAAAATTAACTTAAAAAAACTCAAATTTTATTCATATTAAGTAGAATTTTTCTAAAATCTACTGGAAAACATTAACTGAAAATTACATTCAATTTCAAAATGATATTAAAAGGCAATTAAAAAGTTAACTAGTAAATTTCCATCTCACTTAAAAATTTTTTGACAGTATATCATTTTCTCTAATCAACGTTTATTTCTAATGGTACCAAATTTGAGACAAAAACAGCCTCATATTTTGATATCTGAGATTCAATCATCAGCTTCAAATATTATGTCATTATGTCCTTTCTAGCTTCCTTTAAACACACAATATTGTTGTTCTTATAAAAATGAATAACCCTGAGCTTTCCTCTGAACAAAAATTTTCTTCTAAATATTTAAAATTTATTCATTTTTTTTTATGTTTAATTTTTTCAAAAATTTAATTTGTTAACTTAAATACCGTAACTGAAAATTACATTCAATTTCAAAATGATATTAAAAGGCAATTAAAAAAATAAATTAGCAAATTTCATTCAAGTATAACTGACAATTTATGGATAGCCGTACAATAGATGTAATCAGACGAAAACTCAATAAAATTCTCTTCTACCAGATATTTCAATAAATACATGTCACTTTCCATAGAGTTAAATATACATAAATGCTTTTGTTGTGATTCTGGATTTTGAATCTTCCCAAAATATTCTGATATCATAATATTATTGTAAATATTCTAATACCAAATATTCATTGTCAAAGTCTGCTTAAGATATTTCACAAATGTCCACCATTATACAATGTAATATCATAATGCCTTTCCAGATTATCTAAAGTTTGAAAGCAAAAAAAAAAACTAGATCTCTTACATCTTTTAATCCAAGGCATTGTTTCTTAGATTTATAGGCGGTGTAAACCTATAAGCCTATTAGGTTCTTGTTGACAATCTTATAATGAGATCATTATTTTTGGGGTCAACGTTTATTTCTGCTGGTACTATGCATTTCTGATGGTATCATGCAAGTGTAGTTGACAATATATTGATAACATGCAAACTGTTGTCAGAGGAAAGTTCAATAAAAATCTCTTAATTCCAGATATTTCAATAACTAAATGTCATTTACAATTAAATATTTCATCAATTTTTAATCAAGATTTAAAGGTGGATTTTGAATCTTTTCAAATATTCTGATATCATAATATTATTGTAAATAATCTAATACAAAATATCCATTTTAAAGTTTTCCTTATACAGTTACCATATACATTTCCCAAAAATCCACCATTATAGAATATAATACCATTAAAAATGACTTTCCAGATTATCTAAATTGAAAAACTATTGATCTTTTACATCTTTTAATTTAGGGCGTTATTTCTTATAGGTATTTTCTGCTGGTAAGCCCATTATCCTTGTTGACAACTTTATAATGAGATTATTACTTTTCAACTAGTTATTTCAGGGGGTTTCCGTTGGTTAATTCTTATTTCTGGTCAGCTTTATTTCTGCTATTTTGGTTATTTCTTATTTCTAGTCAGCTTTATTTCTGGTCGAAAAAAATTTGAGACAAATAGCCTCAATGTAATATCTTAGATTCAACTAACACCTTCAAATATCATGGTTGTTGAGTCTTTTCTAGCTTCATTCAAACACACAACATCATAAAATTAACATAAAACAAGAGTAATAGCGAATTAAGTAAAATAATCTATCTAAAGAAAATGTAACATTTAACGAAGAGTGGTATTGGGGTTTCCTTTGCTTCACTTTATAGTAAGGTATTTTTCATTTGAAGAAACATTTTCACGTAATGAATAAAGGAGATATTTTTGAACCCACTTCTCTTATTACTGCCATACCTTTGACATACAAATATCATTATCCTTAATAAAATAATATGGAAATTTACTTATTTTCCCTCTTGAATCGTATTTTTATTTTCTATTTTTATGAAGGTTTCCCACGTATTGGGTTACTGTTGTTTTATTCGTAGCTTAAATTTAATTTTTATCTACTTGTTATTTCTAACAAGTAAATCGATTTTATTTCAGTGAGTTATCCTTAAAATAAAATAAAAAGTATAAACTAACTAGATAACAGTTACAAGCTACATTTTTGATCATCTTCAAAATAACCAAAAATAGTACAAATCGTGGCGTTTTTTTAAATAAAGTAACATTTTTTTTAACTTCAAAATAGCAAATAGACTATCTTCACAGGTTTCATTTTATTTATCCTAATTTTATTTATTCTAATTTTGTTATTCTGATATTCAAAACATTAACTTCATTTTTAGAATCAGGAACGCGAGATAAAATATAACAAATATACATTTCTATTCATTTTATTCCCATGACATTCAAGCCTATTCAGTTTTTAAATACAATACTCAAATTAGCTTTCTTTTAAATATTTCGAACAAATATTAATGAAATGCACAATTTTTTTAAATTGAAGTTATCTGTTTCCAAATTTTCGACGCTTCTGTGCCTCGTTTGGTAATTTCATTATCCTTTGAGAGCTTTCTCAACTTAAAAAAGAGAAAATATAAGCATTACTACTATTTATCTAATTGAATAGAAAGAATTTTTGTACTTTTTGATAAATTATTTATAAACAATGCAGATATTTCTTTATTAATAAATAGAATTCAATTTAGATCATAACTCAATCAGTTATTTTTTTTTTTTTTCATAACCTTGAGATGAAATTTATATTTTATTAAATCTCGCTGTTCAGATAATAAATATTTTATTTTGAAATTTGCAAACAATTATTTTTATTTAATTCAATTAGGTGTGTAACAAAGTGTAAGATCTGTTTTTAAAAGAATAAAAGTGGTATTTTTGCTTTTTTATGAATTAAATCTTTAGATATCTATTTTAAAATGTGTTACTGATAATTTGCAAGATTATTTTATAAAAGGTGTTGTGAAATTTTTTATTTAAAAATGTATTATTTTTTATTCACTACTTCTATCTTTGTTTTTGTTGTTTTGTTTTTTTTTTTTTAAGTCTTGGTTTATTTTGTCTATATAAAGCATTATTCTATAATTGTAATGAAATTTATACAACTCAAATATATTCTATTTTCGTGTATGCGTATCAAATATTAACTAAAAATAATAAATGATTTTTATTTCTTCATATTGAATTTTAAAATATATTTTCTTAAACTTGTTCTGATGAAATTTTTTATTTTATTGATATTTAACACATTTCACCTAATGATGTTCGTTCACAGAAAATAAAACATTTATGGTTCTGTTCAATTTGATTAAGAAAAAAAAAAATTTTTCAGAATTTATATTTAGATATTTTTAGTAACTCTCCTTAATTGTAGATCGATTAAATAAGTTATTCATTCTTCTCCAAAATTCCCATTTTTTTTTTCTCCTTCATTTCATAGCATTAATTTTGGTTAATTAATTTGAAAAACCAATGCTATACATTTTGTATTTTTTTCTACGACATTTTAACGTGCCAATTTTTTATCTGGGCACATCTGGTAACGTAAAAATTTGATAGCAATAATCTGACTCTTTTTGCATAATTACAAATTTACAAGTTAAAATATTATGTAAATTTTGTCTTGTGATATATTATAATATATTGAGAAAAAAAGTGAACTACTAAGTGCTATAATTATTTACCCTATACTGTAGGTAGCATACACACGTGTATATTACCATTTTTATGGATATAGATCATTTGAAACGTTCTAACGATAACTCCCAATGCATTGAAAAATTGATATTTTTATGTAACGATATATTTATGTTAAGGAGATTGACCATAAAAAAATAAGTATTCTTAAAAATTAAATAATGTTTTCTGCATATATTTTTATACTTTTATTTGTTTTAAAATGCTTTTGAAATTTTTGGGAACCTTTTTGTATAAAATTTAAAATATAAACTATTTCCTAACATTATTTAATATAAAAATACAAGAGTATCTTTAATATTAAGCTTAAGTAATCCTGTGTTATTCATTCAGAGCTTTAAGGAATAATTGAAAATTAGATAATAATTTTGAAAACTATTTAAACATGACTCGTGTGCCAACAAATTGACATCTATTCTGAATGGACAGGATATATTCTGGGTATGTCAACTTGTTGACATACCCAGAATAGTTGATAATCTCGGGATGGTATTATATCATTAAGATAAATGAGATAATGTCATCCCAAGATTTCAAGAATTTCTTGATTTTACGATTAGGAATATAATGCCTTCTTCAGATCCCTAGAATAAAAGTGATAATGCTCTTAGTGCAATAATACCTTTCCAAGATTTCAAGAATTTCTTGATTTCACGATTAGGAATATAATGCCTTCTTAAGATCCCTAGAATAAAAGTGATAATGCTCTTAGTGCAATAATACCTTTCCAAGATTTCAAGAATTTCTTGATTTCACGATTAGGAATATAATGCCTTCTTAAGATCCCTAGAATAAAAGTGATAATGCTCTTAGTGCAATAATTCCTTTCCAAGATTTCAAGAATTTCTTGATTTCACGATTAGGAATATAATGCCTTCTTAAGATCCCTAGAATAAAAGTGATAATGCTCTTAGTGCAATAATACCTTTCCAAGATTTCAAGAATTTCTTGATTTCACGATTAGGAATATAATGCCTTCTTAAGATCCCTAGAATAAAAGTGATAATGCTCTTAGTGCAATAATACATTTCCAAGATTTCAAGAATTTCTTGATTTCATGATTAGGAATATAATGCCTTCTTAAGATCCCTAGAATAAAAGTGATAATGCTCTTAGTGCAATAATACCTTTCCAAGATTTCAAGAATTTCTTGATTTCACGATTAGGAATATAATGCCTTCTTAAGATCCCTAGAATAAAAGTGATAATACTCTTAGTGCAATAATACCTTTCCAAGATTTCAAGAATTTCTTGATTTCACGATTAGAATATAATGCCTTCTTAAGATCCCTAGAATAAAAATGATAATGCTCTTAGTGCAATAATACCTTTCCAAGATTTCAAGAATTTCTTGATTTCACGATTAGGAATATAATGCCTTCTTAAGATCTTTAGAATAAAAGTGATAATGCTCTTAGTGCAATAATACCTTTCCAAGATTTCAAGAATTTCTTGATTTCACGATTAGGAATATAATGCCTTCTTAAGATCCCTAGAATAAAAGTGATAATACTCTTAGTGCAATAATACCTTTCCAAGATTTCAAGAATTTCTTGATTTCACGATTAGGAATATAATGCCTTCTTAAGATCCCTAGAATAAAAATGATAATGCTCTTAGTGCAATAATACCTTTCCAAGATTTCAAGAATTTCTTGATTTCACGATTAGGAATATAATGCCTTCTTAAGATCTTTAGAATAAAAGTGATAATGCTCTTAGTGCAATAATACCTTTCCAAGAGTTCAAGAATTTCTCGATTATGAATATAATGCCTTCTTAAGATCCCAAAAATAAATGTGATAATGCAATAATATCTTTCCAAGATTTCAAAAATTTCTCATGAATATAATGCCTTCTTAAGATCCGAAGAATTTCTCTTAGTACGATTATGGCATTTCCAGGATTTCAAGAATTCCTCTTACGAATATAATGCCTTCCTAAGACTTTAAGAATGTTTCTTGTGGAAATAATGTATTTCTAAGTTTTCAAGAATTCCTAAATAATAAAATAATGCCTACCTAAGTTACCAAACATTTCCTATTTAAATAATGTTTTCCTATGATTTTAAAATTTCTCTTGAGGAGACAGTGACTTAATAAAACACATCTTAAAAATAACAAAAAATAACTGGCACAGTGAATTTATTACCAAAATACACTGTCCTCTGTTAGCAGAAATTCTTTCATTTTAGATTGCTCAATTTATGTGAAACCAAATAACAAACATTCCACTGTTATATCTATGATTCCCATTCGTAAACGCTCTAAAGGATTTAAATAACGATTGGATATTAAAAAATTAATAAACATGCCAAAATACAAACTGCTAATACAGATAACTTCTAAAGTCCGAAAAAAAAAATTTCAGTAAATTTAATTTAATTTTTTCAACAATATTTTTAATAATTTTAAAAATTGTCTCTCATCAAAATAAATGAAAATTTACTTTTTTCAAAAATTAACTTTTCAAATATACTTTTAAGCAAAATATTTTAAAGAGAGCCAGTAAACATTTTGGAAAATATCTCCATCCTTATGTTATTCAACAGAAGATCCTGGCTACGACAGATCGCCGATAACTCCAACAAAAAAATTTCTTTAAAGTATCCTACCCATAGAACAAAGATCTTCTCTTTCCTTTTACCTGATAAAGCGTTAAGCCAAGGTACCAGGATAATTCTTTAGTGTGACTTTAGTTTGATTAGCACTTAACCAACAAGACTCGGCAAATGTTGGACAACCTTAGGCACTCCAATCTTACCTTTTTTTCTTCTTCAGGTTCATCCTCTTCCTCTTTTTTTGCCTTTTTTAATTTTCTCTGGGTTTGTAACCCGAAGAAAAATATTGGTTTCTTTTCTAAGTTAACTCTTCGTTCATATAATTAATATTCCTTATCAGTTATATTTTTCTTGCCCCTTTATTCTTGGTAATGACACAAATTGAAAGATAACCAAAGCGTTTTTTTTTCTGAGTCATTGTTAGCATGCACTTTGTGCTGGAGGAAGAAAAATATATTCTCCTTGTTCGAGTATTCCTTTCCAAACAATTAATGGGCTTTTTTTTGCTTCTTCTTAAATGATGAGCTTTCCTTGTAAAATACGGAAAGTGTCAAATATATTTAATACTTGCCAAATTTAATTTCTAATAATGTAAATTATTCAATTTTAAATATTTATTAAATATCAAACTAATTTTTTTGCTGAGTCATTGTTAGCATGCGCTTTGTGCTGGAGAAAGAAAAATATATTTTTTCAAGTATTGCTTCCCAAACATTTAATGGGCTTTTGCTTCTTCTTAATGATGAGTTTTATTTGTAAAATTCAGAAAGTGTCTAATATAATTCCTACTTAGTCTCTTCTGGAAATAATGCCTTCCTAAGTTATCAAAAATTCTCTATTTAAATAATGTTTTCCTATGATTTTAATAATTTCTCTTAAGGAGAACAAACTTCCTAAAAAGATGACTTCCTAAAAAACCTCTTAAGAATAACGTCGACGCTTGAAAACAGGAAATAAATGGCACACTGAATTCATTAAGAAAATCCAATGTCGTCATATAATAAGAGATCTTTCATTTTAGTTTGCCCAACTTATATCAAATCACAAATCAAACACATACGAGTAAATGCTTTCACTGTTATATGTATGATTCCCATTTGAAAATGCTTTAAAGAATTTAAATCATGATTATATATTCAAAAATTAATAAACATGCCAAAATACAAACTGCTGATACAGATAACTTCTAAACTCTGAAAAAATAATTTTATTAGTGAAATTAATTTAATCATTTCAACAATATTTTTTAATAATCATAAAACTGTGTTTCATCAAAAATAAATGAAAATTTACTTTTTCAGAAATAATAAATTTTTACTTTTCAAAAAAATTTTTAACCAAAATCTTAAAAGCAGCGCGGTAAAAATTTTAAAAATATCTCTATCCTTATGCTATTCAACTTGGGAAGAGTCTGGCTACGACAGATCGCAGATAACTCAAACAAAAAAAAATTTCTTTAAAGTATCCTTCCCATAGAACAAAGGTCTTCTCTATCCTTTTACCTGATAAAGCATTAAGCCAGGGTACCAGGATAATTCTTTAGTGTGACTTTAGTTTGATTAGCACTTAACCAACAAGACTCGGCAAATGTTGGACAACCTTAGGCACTCCAATCTTACCTTTTTTTATTTTTCTTCAGGTTCATCCTCTTCTTCTTTTTTTTGCCTTTTTCATTTTCTCTCAGTTCGTATCCCGAAGAAAAATATTGGTTTCTTTTCTAAGTTAACTCTTCGTTCATATAATTAATATTCCTTATCAGTTATATTTTTCTTGCCCTTCTATTCTTGGTAATGACACAAATTGAAAGATAACCAAAGCTTTTTCTTTTCCTGAGTCATTGTTAGCATGTACTTTGTGCTGGAGAAAAGAAAAATATATTCTCCTTGTTCCAAGTATTGCTTCCCAAACAATTAATGGGCTTTTTCGGTTCTTCTTAAATGATGAGTTTTCCTTGTAAAATTCAGAAAGTGTGAAATATAATTCCTACTTAGTCTCTTATGGAAATAATACCTTGTTAAGTTATTAAAATTTCCCTTTTTAGATAATGTTTTCCTATGATTACAATAATTTATCTAAAGGAGAACAATGACTTCCTAAAAACATTTTAAGAAAAACTTTGCCGCTTGAAAACAATAAATAAATGGCACACTTAATTCATTAAGAAAATCCAATGTCGTCATATAATAAGAGATCTTTCATTTTAATTTGCCCAACTTATATCAAATCCCAAATCAAACACATACGAATAACTTCTTCGACTGTTATATGTATGATTCCCATTTCCAAATTCTTTAAAGAATTTAAATCATGATTAGATATTTAAAAATTAATAAACATGGCAAAATACCAGGTGCTGAAACATACTTCAGATATACTTACTGCAGATTACTTCAGATAAACTCTGAAAAAAAAAAAATGTATAAGTAAATTTAATTTAATAATTTCTGCACTACTTTTTAGTAATTATAATTATCACATGAAAATAAATAAAAATTTACTTTTTTTCAGAAAGAATAAACTTTTAATTTTTAAACAAATTTGTAAGCAAAATCTTTAAAGGATGTCAGGTAAACACTTTAAAAAATATCTCTATCCTTATGTTATTCACCTTGGGAAGAGCCTGGCTAAGACAGATCGCCGATAACTTAAACAAAAAAATTTTTTAAAGTATCCTTCCCATAGAACAAAGATCTTCTCTATCCTTTTACCTGATAAAGCGTTAAGCCAGTGTACCAGGATAATTCTTTAGTGTGACTTTAGTTTGATTAGCACTTAACCAACAAGACTCGGCAAATGTTGGACAACCTTAGGCACTCCAATCTTAACCTTTTTTTTTTTTCTTCAGGTTCATCCTCTTTTTCTTTTTTTTTTTTTGCTTTTTTCATTTTCTCTGAGTTTGTAACCCGAAGAAAAATATTGGTTTCTTTTCTAAGTTAACTCTTCGTTCATATAATTAATATTCCTTATCAGTTATGTTTTTCTTGCCCTTTATTCTTGGTAATGACACAAATTGAAAGATAACCAAAGCGTTGTTTTTTTTCTTGAGTCATTGTTAGCATGCACTTTGTGCTGGAGGAAGAAAAAATATATTCTCCTTGTTCAGTATTCTTCCCAAACAATTAATGGGCTTTTTCGCTTCTTCTTAAATGATGAGCTTTTCATTGTAAAATACAGAAAGTGTCAAATATATTTCCTACTTGCCAAATTTAATTTCTAATAAAGTAAATTATTCAAATTTAAATATTTATTAAATATAAATTTTTTTTGCAAGTCATTGTTAGCATGCGCTTTGTGCTGGATATATTTTGATCAAGTATTGCTTCCCAAACAATTAATGGGCTTTTTGTTCTTCTTAATGATGAGTTTTATTTGTAAAATTCAGAAAGTGTCAAATTAATTTCATTAGTCTCTTCTGGAAATAAGGCCTTCCTAAGTTATCAAAAATTCTCTATTTAAATAATGTTTTCCTATGATTTTAATAATTTCTCTTAAATAAACTTCCTAAAAGGATGACTTCCTAAAAACATCTTAAGAATAACTTCGACGAAAACCAAGAAATAAATGACACACTGAATTCATTAAGAAAATCCAATGTTGTCATATAATTCTTTCCTTTGCCCAACTTATATCAAATCACAAATCAAACACATTATAACTTCTTCCACTGTTATATGCATTTTTCTTTAAAGAATTTAAATCATGATTATATATTCAAAAATTAATAAACATTTACAAACTGGTGATACAGATAACTTCTAAACTCTGAAAAAATAATTTTATAAGGGAAATTAATTTAATCAAACAATTTTTTTAATAATTATAAAAACTGTGTTTCATCAAAATGAATGAAATTTACTTTTTTTCAGAAATAATAAATTTTTACTTTTCAAATAAATTTTTAAGCAAAATCTTTTTAAAGGATGTCGGCAAATATTTTAAAAATATCTCCACCTTTATGTTATTCAACTGAGGAAGAGCCTGGCTACGACAGATCGCAGATAACTCAAACAAAAAATTTTCTTTAAAGTATCCACCCCATAGAACAAAGGTCTTCTCTGTCCTTTTACCTGATAAAGCGTTAAGTCAGGGTACCAGGATAATTCTTTAGTGTGACTTTAGTTTGATTAGCACTTAACCAACAAGACTCGGCAAATGTTTTACAACCTTAGGCACTCAATCTTACCTTTTTTTTTTCTTCAGGTTCATCCTCTTTCTTTTTTTTGCCTTTTTTTTTCATTTTCTCTGAGTTTGTAACAAGAAGAAAAATATTGGTTTCTTTTCTAAGTTAACTCTTTCATTCATATAATTAATATTCCTTATCAGTTATATTTTTCTTGCCCTTTATTCTTGGTAATGACACAAATTGAAAGATAACCAAAGCTTTTTTTTTTTTTTCTGAGTCATTGTTAGCATGTACTTTGTGTTGGAGAAAGAAAAATATATTCTCCTTGTTCCAAGTATTGCTTCCCAAACAATTAATGGGCTTTTTCGGTTCTTCTTAAATGATGAGTTTTTCCTTGTAAAATTCAGAAAGTGTCAAATATATTTCATACTTGACAAATTTAATTTCTATTAATTTACTACTGTGGTCAAAAAGTAAGACAAATTATTTTTTTCAAAGACACTTTATTTATTCTTCCATATTTATTTCATCGCCTTCAAAGTAATCCCCACCGGACACAATGCACTCATGCCAACATTTTTCCAGTCATCAATACATGCTGAAAAGTCACAGACAGTGAGCCTTAAAAGCGCGCGCCGATTCACGTTGAATCACTTCATTCGACTCACAACGGTGCCCCGGAGTGGTCTTTTGAGTTTAGGGAATTAGCAGAAGTCGCCCGGTGTGAATACGGTGGTTGGGGAATGATATGAGTTTCATTTTTGGCGAAAAAGTCACGAAGAATCATTGCAGTGTGAGTTGCCGTATTCAGTGTTTTCGGTACCAATCGAGATTTGATGCGTTTGTGGCCCAAAATGGAATTGACTGATCCTTTTTAAATTTCAACATTAGCAACAAGGTCTTTAATTGTAAATCGACGGTTTGCAAGCACCAAATCTTTAATTTTTTGGACATGAGCTTCGTTGGTTGAGGTTGATGGTCAACCAGAGGGCGCTTTGACTTCAACGCGTTCTCTGCCTTCTTTGAATTGTTTATACCACTTTTAAACATTTCTTTCCAATATAAGAATGCTCACCGAATGCCTTCTGCAACATTCTATACGTTTCCACAAACAAAATTGAATGCAAGTTCTTTGCTCATTTAATTCAGACATTTCAAAAATCGTCGGAATCAGTTTTAGCATCTCACAAAGCCAAGCGTAACTCAAACACTAATGAATATTTTGACGTCAAATTTCACACAGATGTCAAGGACAGTGCCAGCTGCCTAATAAAGAAAAATTTAAATTCCATTAGACCCTGAATTTAAAATTGAAAACTGGTCCTAATTTTTGGACACAGTAGTTATTGCTGTACGAATGTACGAACGAATTTAAAATAAAATTACCACATTTGATCGAAAAGTAATATTTTCTAAAATTTATGTCAACACAAATTTTCACAAATTAAAATCCATAGCTTTTATCTAGTTTTAATTTTACATAATTATATAAATGTCAGATGGCATTAATGTTTTCAAACCATTTGAATTGTAACTTTAAAGTATCATAATAAACCTTTAGAAGCTACTGAAATTCCTTAATACAAATAAATTTATAAAAATGTCTTGATTTTTAAATAATACCATTTTATTTGAAACAAATATTTAAATTAGATATTTGATCATTATTGTTAATCTAAACTTGTAGACGTAAATATCACGTATTTTATAGTAAAGTATTTTGTTAAATAACAAAGATTCTGTGGCCACTTCAAAAAATTACCTTCACTAAATCTGGATGTATTATTAAACAAGATGTTTTTTAATATTACTTTCGGTTTTGTTGGTTCATATGTTGTTTAATAATACTTCCAGATTTAGTGAAGGTAATTTTATGAAAGTGGCCACAGAATGTTTAAATTGGTTATTGCTAACAAAATACTTTTACTACAAAATGCATGATAATTGTGTCTACAAGTTTTGATTAACTTTAATCATCAAATATCTAATTTAAATTTTTTTCAGAACAATGTATCGTAATTCTTTCAAATTATCTTTCATTAAAATAATACAGTTTTCAATAGCATCCAACGTTGAATCGATATCATTTTGTTCAATTATATTGTAGCGAATATATAGAAATTAAAACTTTTCTTTTGTTGAGTTATGTTGTAATTAGTTTAAAATAACTCGTTTCACGTTCATGTAGAAGCTTCAGGTGTGATACAGGTTTTCTTTTTTTAAAGATTAATTTAAAAAGATTTTAAGTAATGAAATAAGAGGTATTCAATAAAAACAAAAATTATTTTGATCACTGTACTAGTAATAAATATTTATTTTTGACTGGGATGAATTTCATGAAGACACATAAAAGAACTCTTTTAACCATTCTCTGGCTACATCAAAAACAATCCAATTGACATCTTCGATCCTTCTTCTCAATGATATACAGCCCCCGATGTCTGTAACACGCGCAAAATCCTTTCTCCTTTTCCAAAAGAAGGTCTGATGGGTTCCCACATATCAGACATCCCACCGATGCCTCCCGATACCTTAATCAAGTCTGTTGATGCTTCTGGGAAATGTAATTACCTTGATTAGAAGGCGAAGTCAGATTCTGCTGTAATTGGGGATATCCCCCTTTTCTGTGGAACACTTTCCTTCTCACCTGGGTAGAAAAACACCAATTAAACTGAATAGGGTTTCATTCCTTTTTATACTTTTTTTTCTGTCCTCTCTACGTGCTTTTCTATTATTATCTATGATGATTTCTTTCTACATTTTCTTTAAAAATGGTAACGTTTGCTTTGTTACAGTGCAAGAGAAATTTTTACGATGAGTCAAGATCTTTTCGTAATTTTCGTCGAATTGTACTTTTTTTTTTTTTTCCTCGTCTGATTGCTTTGGGGTGTAATTATAGAGTATTATATTATGGCTACAGTAAACTTAACTAAAGTATTTTTTTAAAAATTGGTCTTGAATAAATAAAATTTGCTATTTCAATTTTGTAATGCAAATACCGAAGCAGAAACTTTGATTCAATATTTTATGTTCTAGTAGAAACATTCTGCATTAATCGATTCATAATTTTTATTGAAGTAATTAAGCAATTATTCATTGCTCACTGATATAACATTGTAGAAGTTAAAATATTATAATTAAATGCACAGGAAATTTAAATGTTAAACATTTAATTAAAAAGGATTTTGATATAATAGTGAAGTATAGAAACTTCAGTAAAATTAAAAGTACTAATAGTAAGTAAATATTAAGCAAAAATACTATGAAGTAAAAGTAGTAAGTACTAAATAAGTAAGTAAAAAATACAAGAATCTATTAAGGGAATCTATTAAGAAAAGAATATTTTAATGATTCAAAATATTATTTTGTAATAGTAATAAATAGTAAGTAAAGTAAATAAAATATATTATAAGTATTACTTATTATTAAATTACTTACAGCAAAAAAAATATATTATATGTTATAAGTAAATAGTAGTAAAAATGCTAAATAGTTAGTAAAGTAGTAAGTACTAAATAGTAAGTAAAAATACCAGGATATACTAAGGTAAATTTGTAAAAGAATTCTTTAATGATTCATAATATTATTGTTTACTAATTTTGAAGATGTGAAGAAATTAAATTTGTTACACACACAAAGAAAAATGATATCATTTGATAAAAATAAAAAAAAAAATTTTATAAAATAAAAAATTTTGTGATATCATTTTGATAAAAATAAAAATAAAATTACAAAAATTATTTAAGATGCTTCATGAACTATATTTTTAATATTATTCGAAAAATGGTAACGTTTGCTTTGTTACAGTACAAGAGAATTTTGACAATGAGTAAGATATTTTTCGTAATTATTGTTGAATTGTATTTTTTTCCATCTGATTGTTTGGAGTGCAATTATAGGAGTATTATATTATGGCTACAGTAAACTTAACGAAGGATTTTTTTAAAAATTGGTCTTGAATAAATAAAATTTGCTATTTCAATTTGGTAATGCAAATATACCAAAGTAGAAACTTTGATATATTATATTCTAATATTTTTTATATTACAGTAGAAGCATAATTATTGACCTGCTAATTGATTCATAATAGTCTGCACTAATTGATTCATAATTTTATTGAAGTAATTAAGCAATTATAAATTGCTTTAAATATCACAATATAATGTTGTAGAATTTAAAATATTGTAGTTAGTAGGAAGTTTATTAAGTACTAAATATCTAAAATTTACTTAAAAAAAAAGATTTTCGATACAATATTGAAGTATAGAAACTAATTTATAACTAAAATTTTATCTAAAGAATTAAATTTCAACAGACACATTAAGTTATGTGATACTATGATTCAAGATAAAAAATATTTCTTTATCTTTCAAAATGATAAATAAAACATTGGGTTTTTGTTATGGTTTTCTATAATTATGTAAAAGTTAATTAATTAAAAGTAAACTTTAATAAAACTAGAATAAAATATTTTTTTTTTTTTACAATTTTATAAAAATATAGTTTTAATAAATTTTAATGATGTCAAGAAATTAAATTTGCTGCAACACAAAAGAACTGTGATATCCTTTTCATAAAATCAAAATTAAATTAAAAAAAGATTTAAGGTGCATTCTGAAGTATATTTTTTATATTAATCGACGATATGTAAGAAAATATGTGCTAATCGAGAGATCATTTTTTGGCAGCACACATTCATTAACTTAACGATAAATAAAAACATTAAACTTTTAATATTTTTAATGCTAGTATTTAAAAAAATTTTCAAAAAGTAAAGAACTTTTTATGTGAAACTTTTAATAATTAGAGTTGATAAGTTTGAACCGAATACCACTTTTTAAAATAACAACATGGAATATGCTAGAATAATAGATATTTCGTTAAAAGCTTTTTACATGTCTTTGCTATTTAGAGAACAAAGGCTTTTTGTAAACATTTTTTTTTTTGCTAGTGAAGAGTAAAAATAAGTTGAAGAATTTTCTTAACTACAACATACTTTCTTTCATTAAACTTCAGTTTAAAACTTACTAGCTTAAGCTAGAGAGTATATGCTCATAAAAATTAATTTATTATTTCCCTTAAAAACAAATTCTCTTTTACTTTTGATCAAGTTTCAAGCAATTAAAATGAAGGCAATCAATTTTTATATTGATGTAGAAAAATTAAGCAACAATGTTTTGGAAGCCTTGGATACTTGAAATTTACAATGTACTTAAAAGATGAAGAATGCAAAAATTTATAAACGCATACATTATGGAATCGAGCAAAATAGGGTTTTATCGAAAGAGTTAAGTTGATACAAATGTTTGTCTGTAAAGAGGGACAATAACATATAGCTGTTCCTTGGTATATGTTTCCCTTAACTACAAAGGTTGCTTACTATCGTCTATTTATACTCAATACAAGCTTATCCAACACTTCTTCATATAACTGTGTCCATTCCTTAATGAGTATCTGTCTCAGGGGTAGGGTGTCCCTTAGATGCCTCCTAAAAGATACCACCCCAAAACAATCCCACATATAATCTCCGTGGATTTAAATTAGGGGGAATACGCAATCAATCCATTTTAGTGATAGTATCAGTTTCTAGAAGCCTCTCAACAATGCCCGATGGGGCCTGGTTTTATGGTCTACAGAATCTGTGCTAATGGTATATAGGAAACATAGTTGCACATAGACATAGGAAACATAATCGAACATTGGGCACATAGGAAGCATGTAGCATGTCGATATGTAATATTTAATGTACTTAGAGTATGTATATCACGTCGCACATAGGGAAAATCGCTAACAATAGCCGTCTCCGATAGCAGTTTCTTATCAAATATTTTTCAGCTCAGTCTGTTCCTTCTTCATAATGCCTTTCTACATCGGCATGCCTGAAGCACCAAAATGGCCTTTTTCCTGATGTTAGTGAAACTACGTGATTGCCTCTCAATTAGCATTGAAAATCACTTGTGACACTCAAATTGCTGTCATTTATAAAGAGAGCATGACTCCAATGGCGAGATGTCCAATTTTTAGGTTCTTTACACTAATTGTTACTGCAGCACTGCAGCCACATATATAAATATAGAGTATTATAAGTTGCCATCACAATTTTATATTACTTTCAAGAGGGTATCTATAGGTCCTCTCTTTCTTGCCTCTTCTTCGAGATCAACGGAAGGCCATTTGACCAACAGATTCACCTGTCCATCTCAAGCATAAACATGAAAATTATCAATTCAGTTTCACTTATCGGGTTTCGAACCAAGCTACCCTAGCTCAGTAACCGAACACGGTTAGCTTTGGTCAAAATGTGATCCTGTTAAATTATTTAAATTGAATAATATTTAGTATTTAAAATTCTTCATTGTACTTAATGTTTATTACGATGAAAGTAAAAACAATATCGCATATTTAACATTTATTTCTTCAATGTCCTTTTTTTATTAAGTCGCATAGTATAATTGTGGCTATGCAAATTTTAACTAATCAATCCTGCGGTCTCAAAGGCAAATCTTTTGAATCTTTTTAACGCATCCATTACTTTCCATGAGGTTTAACTTAAACTAATTAATATTCTTCAAACAGACACTTGACACTTTATTCCCGCAAGGAAATGCCATAATTACAAGGCATTATCCAAACCCTTTACACGTGCACTGATAGATAATGCAAAGGATTATTTTTCGGCTCTGAGCCAAGTTTCTCGCCCTACTTTTGGGTGGAATATAGTAAAAGAGAATGTGCATAATCTAATCTACTGGAAGATTGCGAGGAATAAAGGGGAGGATCATATATTTTGATCTAATTTTTACTCGCACGAAATCATTAAAGTGATTTTGCATTATTCATGAAAAGAAAAAATCTCGATTTTTTGTTTCTGAATAAACTGAATTATTTTAAATTTTTATTAATCTTTAATTTGATTTTCAATTTGAATTTTTGATACAATGTTCAGTAAAAAAGGATACAATGTTCAATAAAAATGATACAACCAATGTTCAATAAAAAATGATACAATGATACAATGAAAATGATACAATGATACAATGTTCCATAAAGAATGATACAATGTTCATAAAATGATACAATGTTCAATAAAAATAATACAATGTTCAATTAAATGATACAATGTTCTTTGATGTTTTGTTTAATTGAATGAATTCATAAAATTATGTAACAAAATCATACCCAGTCATTATTTGACAGTAAAAAGTTAGTGCAAATTGCGTTGTGGGCTCAATAGGTTCGGGAAACTCAAGGAATTCACCCTTTTAGCGAAAAAGATTACGAATTCAGTTCTATTCTCTGTTTAAGTCAGCAATGTTCAAATCTGTGCAAGCCATGGACTACCTGGCTCACAACCTGGCCCCTATAAAATAAACAAAAAAATCCCAAAATTATCTAAAATGTATATGTATATATATATTACTTCTATAAATAATAAAAATAAGTAATATAATATAAATAAAAAACGATCAAAAGATTTCATGCGTTAATATATAAATTTCAATTTTTATAGTTCAATAGTTCAATTTTTATATCATCTAAATATAAAAGTGATTTGTCAAATGGTTTTTATTTATTGTTTTTAATTATACTATTCGTATCTATTTCGCATTATCTAACAACCCCAGAGCGTATTTATAGAGCGTAACTTAAAATGAAACATGCTTATGGAAATAAATAACTCAGAAATAAAAATATGTACATATATTCCGCAACGGATAATGTAGATTGGTACATGGATTCCAGAAATTCATCGACCAGATGAGATTTATCATGTCATCCATTATAATGAAATAACGGCCAACAGCACTCCGTATACGTGAACATATGACTCTAAAAGCTCATCCATAAACTTCATAACAAAGAACTTCTGAAAAGGACATTCAGGTCTGTCCAAAATAATGTCTGCTTATTTGAATTATGCCTGTCAAAAGCTTCACTGACAATTTCGGAGGTTGTAGGACAGACAATGCGTCCATAATTTTTTAGATAAACCTACACCGAAAATAAAATGTTAATTTAGTTAAATTGGCACTCATAAGTAAATAGTACCACTAATCTCTAATGTAAAGTCTATGTTATTTGTAGAATACAAAATGAGCTGTCTTGTACTCAGAATTGAACGAGAAGCAAACTGCATGTCTTCTTGCAAATAGAGCTCTCTTATAACCTTCTAAAAACAATAAATCTGGAAGTTCTGATTCTTGTGGACACGTCGGTCACTTGAGAGTTAAGAAACTATTGTACTATTGTTAAGTCTAGCGGCAATGGACAAATATCGACAATTTTGCAGAGCTTTCTCTTTCTGGTATTTTTAAATTGCCTCCATAAGTTGGATACGACGCTGGGTCAATTTTATCGAAAAACAGTTCAATTTTTAACAGTCTGTATTTGCAATCTTAAGTCTTCCATTCCCCTTCTTTTAGTCTCCCATGATTTGGCATCTCATTCCATCATCCAAATTTTAGCCTTTACTCTTCAATTGTATGTTTTAAATTATCAAATATTTCAACAAAACACCATGAAATTCGTTGATGCATCCGAACAAAAGAAAAGCTTATTCGTGGTCCTCTAAAACCTGTTTCTCCATATACGAATGTATTCAACTATACTCTAATGTATTTGACACTAGATGTTTGTTTAGATGCATTAGTCTTACCTTTCACTGAATACTTTTCAAGAAAATCTATAAAATTTGTAAATTATTTTAATCGTGAATATCAATGTAAAAATTCTTTTCACAAAAAATTAGTAAGATAATTGATAAAAAAATTAATTAAATGGGACATCAAACCAATGTTGTTCTCTTGGCCAAAAGAATCAGTAGACAGTGAAACAGGTTTTACAGAAAACTAGGGGGAAAAGTATGTAGATATTTAGATTTCACAGATTTAACTATGACAATTGTGCGGCACCTGAATGACCGAGTGATTAGCGCTCTGGCGTTCGATGACACTGGTTTCGGGTTTGAATCCCGGCGATGCCCTGGATGTTTCTAGAGGTTCGGAATCCCCTTTAAGCCGTAGATGACGGTCTAACATGATCGTAGAGAGTTGTGGAGGTAGCTTATTTTCAAGCTGCACGCACCTCCTGGGTAATATCGGTGCAGCGGTTGCCTTAAGGTATCCAAGAAAACTATCTAAGTGTTCTCCAGCTGCATTAGAAAAAAAACTTTTACAATAGATTTAATTATGATTATTGAGCTAAATTAATTATTAAACTAGATTATTTTAAAATTCTTAGATAACGACAGAAATCATGTAAATAAAACTTCAATTTTGTGCTTGCCTATGTTATAATTAAAATTTATAACAATATTACTACTCATCTTGGTCTCCTTTAGATTGACCATCTCATTAAAATCTCATTAAATTTGACCATCGCGTTATAATTGCCTATATTAAAAATTTCTTTATAATGAGACAATTTAGTTATTTAATATTTTCTGAATGAATTTTCGATGTACTTTTAAATGCTGTCAAAGTAACAGTAATTTATTAAATTTAATATTTATTCTGAATTTTTAATTATTTTTTAAAGATAAAAGTATAAACGTACGTATACATACGTAAAACATATGCTTAAATAAAAACGGGGTGAAATTTTAGGAACAAATAACTTTATAAAAGATAACTTAGAAAAATGCTTCATTGATATTTTATAAAATAATATTTATTAAACATAAGTTACTGGATGAAAAAACTGCATTAGTGAATAATTTAGTACATTGGTTTTTCATCTTTGAGAAAATGTGAAAGGCAATGTGTGGAAGAAATGTAAATGTGTGTGTGTGTGTGTGTGTTAATTGCAATAACGACTTTCGCAGAAATTTTACAAGGTTTTAGGATTTGTTAAAATTTACTACCCTTTTCTTCTAACCACTTAATGGCATCGTAAAAGCCATTACATTATACTTTCTGTGATAAACCAATGCATTATACTTTCCTTCTTTTTCTTACTATACTATACTTTTTACTTTTCTTAATAATTTTACTATATTACTTTATATTTACTTTCTTGACTATACTATTTCTTATTTAATACTATTTTATTACAAGCACATATTACTTTATAATTTATGGAAATATGAATTTTGATTATTAAATATATCTAATTAAATGTTCGCAAACTTGTATGTCGGTGGGGAGTTGTATTGAATTAAATAATTAATTCTGATTTTTAGCATTAAATTAAAATTTATAAATTTTATATTAGTTGATTGTGATCTGAGCCATTAAACAAGCGTTTTATAATGTTTGTACCATATAGTTTATTCTTATTATTATTGCCTATAGATTTAGCAAAAATATATTTATTGGTAATCTAAACAAAATTAACAGAACAAGCAATTAAACGTTTCTATAAAATTATCTTTATTGTGAAATGCTTTTTTGATAAACCTCCCTCACAAACAAAAATAATCGTAATTTTCGAATAAGTAATTTTCTGTTAACCGAACGCAAGCTTTCAATCCCCAAGTATTGTTAAATATAGTACTTTTTATTTTTTACTTAAATTTATGGAAAAAAATGTAAAGAAATGACTTATTATTTTAAGAAAAGGAGCTGTTTTATTTTTCAAAATTGCTTATTTGCGGATTGTGTCGTCGTTGCCAAAACGAAAAATCAAAAGTTAGCGGAATTGACTCTTGACTAACGGAAAATACTTTAAAGTAACAGAATACCGTAAATAATAAACTTTACGGGATTTTTTCCATTTTGGTCTATATACAGTTTTTAGAACTTTAGTATCAATTTTTTGAATTTCTACTTGGATCGGCTTATATTCGGGAAAAGTATTTTTTTAATTCAAAGAAATATTAAAAAAATTCCATACGTAAAAAAAAAAAATCTAGTCTTTTCCTAATTGCAGTTTTATAAATTTATTTCAATTTCCATTTAACAGATAAAAATTTTTTTTTTTTTTTTTTTTTAGCCTTATTCAATAATATTTTTCTGCTTTTTTCTTTTTTGTTTACAATTAATATGTTTAATTTTTTTTAAACATAGATATATTTAAACTAACAATAAGAGTCAATTTTATTTAAAGATTTTACAAATTTCTTAACTATTTTAATCAAGTAGAAGTCAAAGTATTTATTTTGTGACAAATAAATCTTCTATGTTAAAGAGTTTAGAAATTGACTCAATTTTTAAATGTACGCGAAAAGCTTTAAACACATCTAGCAAGTTTAACATTTAAATGTTACAAAGTGTTCGATTTAGAAAACTAATCCAGATGATGCACCATTCCAACTAATTAAAAAGATATCAGAACAGATAGAATGTTTAAATTAAACGAACGTTTTTGTTCTTTACTTTTATTTACAAACAGATAAACAGATCAATAAAATGAAAAAAAGTCTAGTCCAACATATATTTAATTTACATCAGATATACAAAGAGACAGATTTCCCGATTCTGTTTATTGTCAGGAGTAAATAAAACTAACTATTTCCTGCGTTTCCTGCCTTCTGACATACCAGTCTGCATTATTAGCAGCATACAAAAAATGCTTAACGTTACAAATCCGAAGGAAATGTAATTACTACGGAAGGGAAATATATCTAGACAATCAGTAAGAATTGTTATTACTTGTAACTTATCATCATCACAACTATTTACGCACAGATAATTTAACGTTATCTCGTTTACAACGCGGCATATAACGTTTATACTACAAAATAATATCCGGAATGATTTTCCAATTCATTGTTCTCATTTAGTATAAGACCATTATTTCTAATACGTTATAATCCAATTTAATTCTATCGCAATACTTTTGAATTTAATCTGAACTTTGGTATTTCTATATCTATAATAATAATTATAATATTATATATTTTTTGTGCAATGGCTATAGACAATTGTGCATATATTTTTAGTACAATTTATTAATTTCATTTATTTAACAACAATAAGTTTATTTAGACGAGCTGTGAGATTATTATTAAAATTAGTAGAGTCGGATTCAAATTCTTACAAGTGAAGTCTAATAAGAACTTCCATATATAAACTAGGAGGGACATTATAAATTCCATATGCCGGAAATTCCTTCCATTTATGGATTAAGATCCCTCAGAAGTAAACTAACTTTTTAAAATCCTTTTTATATTCTTTTATATTTTTTATATTTAACAGACAAAAATGTATTGGTTTTTTGTAGCCTTATTCAGTAATATTTTATACTGCTGTTCCTTTTTTTCTTTTATGCTTACAATTAATTCGTTTAACGTATTTTTAAACGTAGATATATTTTAACTAGCAACAACTCTCAATTTTATTTAAACATTTTATAAAAATTCTTTACTATTTTTAATCACGTAAAGTCAAAATATTTACTTTTTGTGACATATAAATCTTCAATGTTAACGACTCCATTTTAAATGTCCCTGAAAAGCTTTAAAGATATCTAGCAAGTTTAACATTTAAATGTTACGAAGTATTCGATTTAGAAAACTAATCCAGATGATGCACCATTCCAACTAATTAAAAGATATCAGAACAGATGGAATGTTTAAATTAAACGAACGTTTTTGCTGTTTACTTTTATGTACAAACAAATAAACAGATCAATAAAATGAAAAAGTCTAGTACAATATATATTTCATTTACATCAGACACAAAGAGACAGATTTCCCGATTCTGTTTATTGTCAGGAGTAAATAAAACTAACTATCTCCTACGTTTCCTGCCTTGTGGCGTATACCGTCTGCATTATTAGCAACATACAAAAAAAATGCTTAATGTTACAAATCCCAAGGAAATGTAATTACTATGGAGGGAAATATGTCCAGACAATCAGTAAGAATTGTTATTACTTGTAACTTATCATCATCACAACAGTTTACGCACAGATAATTTAACGTTATCTCGTTTAATCATTCGCGATACACTGCTAATAATTCGAGAGTAAGTATATTTAATATTCAAAATTCATACTTGCATAAGATATAAAATAATATTATTTATATTAAAAAATAGTATCGTATAGTAAGAAAGTAATAAATAGTATAGTAAACTCGTTAGCATAAGCTATTTTTGTCATAATAAAATAAATACAGTTAATAAAAAAATTAAATAAATACAATTAATAATATAAATTTCCTTACTATTTTTAAAGGTAAAGTTAAATAAATACTTTACCTTTAAAAATAGTAAATAAATTTAAAAATTTAGCAACTGTTTAAGCACAGATAATTTAACATTATCTCGTTTACTACACGGCATATAATGTAATACAAAAATAAAATCCGGAATAATTTTCTAATTCATTACACCTCATTTAATATAAGACCATTATTTCTATCTAATACATTATAATCAATTTAAATATATCACAACACTTATTTTAATCTGAACTTTGACACTTCTATATCAACAATAATAATTATAATATAACTTGTTGTTGAATGGCATAGACAATTGTGCATCATTTTAGTACAATTTATTAATTTCATTTATTTAACAATAAGTTTATTTAGACGAGCTGTGAGATTATTATTAAAACTAAGGGAGCCTGATTCGAATTCTTACAAGTGAAATCTAATAAAAACTTCCATATATGAGCTAGGAAGAGAATTATGAAATCCATATGCCGGAAATTCCTTCCATCTACAGATTAAAATCCCTCAGAAGGAAACCAAATTTTTAAAATCCTTTTATATTTAACAGACAAAAATGTATTGTTTTTTTAGCCTTATTCAGTAATATTTTATTCTGCTGTTTTTTTTTTTTTTTTTCTTTTATGCTTACAATTAATTTGTTTAACATTTTTAAACATAGATATATTTTAACTAGCAATAACTGTCAATTTTATTTAAACATTTTACGAATTTCTTTACTATTTTTTAATCAAGTAAAGGTTAAAGTATTTATTTTGTGACAAATAAATCTTCCATGTTAACGTTTTAAATACACGTGGAAAGCTTTAAAGACATCTATCAAGTTTTACATTTATATGTTACGAAGTATTCGATTTAGAAAACTAATCCAGATGATGTTCCAACTAATTAAAAGATATCAGAACAGATTGAATGTTTAGATTAAACGAACGTTTTTGCTGTTTACTTTTATTTACAAACAGATGAACAGATCAATAACATGAAAAAGTCTAGTACAACATATATTTCATTTACATCCGACACACAAAGAGACAGATTTTCCGATTCTGTTTATTGTCAGGAGTAAATAAAACTAACTATTTCCTGCGTTTCCTGCCTTCTGACGTATGCAGTCTGCATTATTAGCAGCATACAAAAAAATTGCTTAACGTTACAAATCCGAAGGAAATGTAATTACTATGGAGGAAATATATCTAGACAATCAGTAAGAATTGTTATTACTTGTAACTTATCATCATCACAATAGTTTACGCACAGATAATTTAACGTTATCTCATTTACTAGGCGGCATATAAAGTTGCACAATAATAAAATCCGGAATAATTTTCAAATTCATTGCTCTCGTTTAATATAAGACCATTATTTCTAATATATTGTAATCCAGTTTAAGTATATTACAACACTTATGAATTTAATCTGAACTTTGATATTTCTTTATCTATAATAATAATTATAATATTATGTAATTTGTTGTTGAATGGCATAAACAATTGTGCATATATTTTACAACAATTCCTCAATTTCATTTATTTAACAATAATAAGTTTATTGAGACGAGCTGTGAGACTATTATTAAAACTAAAGACCGGATTCGAATTCCTACAAGTGAAGTCTAACAAAAACTTCCATACATAAGCTAGAAGGGACATTATAAATCCTTAAGCCGGAAATTCCTTCCATCTACAGATTAAGATCCCTCAGAAGGATACAAATTTTTAAAAAATCCTTTTATATTCCTTTTATATTTTTTATATTTATCAGATAAAAATGTATTGTTTTTTTAGCTTTATTCTGTAATATTTTTCTGCTGTTCCTTTTTTTTCCTTAATTTGTTTAACATTTTTAAACATAGATATACTTTAACTAGCAACAACTCTCAATTTTATTTAAACATTTTTATTAAATTCTTTACTATCTTTAATCACGTAAAGTTCAAAGTTAACGAGTTTAGAAATAGACTCAATTTTCAAATGTACCTGAAAAGCTTTAAAGACATCTATCAAGTTTTACATTTATATGTTACGAAATATTCGATTTAGAAAACTAATCCAGATGATGTACCATTCCAACTAATTAAAAGATATCAAACGGATGGAATGATCTAGAATAAATGAGCAATTTTGCTGTTTACTTTTATTTACAAACAGATAAACAGATCAATAAAATGAAAAGTCTAGTACAACATATATTTCATTTACATCAGATATACATTTTTCCGATTCTGTTTATTGTCAGGAGTAAATAAAACCAACTATTTCCTACGTTTCCTGCTTTGTGACGTATACCGCCTGTATTATTAGCAGAATACAAAAAAAAATGCTTAACATTACAAATCCGAAGGAAATGTAATTACTATGGAGGGAAATATGTCTAGACAATCAGTAAGAATTTGTTATTATCATCATCACAACTGTTACATCATCACAACTGTTTACGCACAGATAATTTAACATTATCTCGTTTACTACGAGGCATATAAAGTTATACAAGAATAAATTCGGAATAATTTTCCAATTCATTGCTCTCATTTAATATAAGACAATTATTTCTAATACATTATAATCCGATTTTAAATATATCACAACACTTATGACTTTAATCTGAGCTTTGATACTTCTTTATCGATAATAATAATTATAATTTTATATATATTGCTGTTGAATGGCATAGACAATTGTACATATATTTTAGTACAATTTATTAATTTCATTTATTTAACAATAATAAGTTTATTTAGACGAGATGTGAGATTATTATTAAAACTAGTCACTTGTTTCGAATTCTTACAAGTGAAGTCTAACAAAAACTTCCATATATAAGTTAGGAGGGACATTATAAATCCATATGCCTGTAACTCCTTCCATCTGTGGATTAAAGCCGCTCAGAAAAATACGGAATTTTTAAAATCTTTTTATAGGCCTGTGGTTGCTTGCTACAAATTGTGTTACATTCTGAGTAATGCTAAAGCAACATATCTTCTTATTCTTCATTGGTGTAACAGCCTCATGGTGGGCCAAGGCCGTCTGCCTACAGGTAAATTTCGAGATAGGATATGTTTGCTTTTTTTACAGGGTAGGTATGTTAGCCCTACACTCTACAATCATATTGGTTTACCCAATTGGATCTAGTTTGGAGACCAATGGCTTAAAGTGGTTTCCGAACCGCTATAGACATTCCGCCTGGACTCGGTCTGTGGCACCAAGCGCCAGACCGCTAGTCACTCGGCCATCAGGCCCACCTACAAATCTAGTGATCTCTATTTAACATGAACTTTCATGTCAATATTAATAAATCTAATAGCATTAATTGTTGAATTGAATATATAATTATAATTACATTTCAGTGCAATTCGATAATTTAATTTATTTATTTCTCTTTGCAGTGTGCGGATTCAACTTCAACAGCGAAGACAGGAGCAACGGGACTTTCACGTCGCCCAACTATCCCGGCCTGTATCCCAGAAACACGGAGTGCCACTACTTCTTCAAGGGGAGGCCCAAGGAGAGGGTCCACATCACCTTCAACAAATTCGATGTGGATGGCATTCCACCGTAAGCGCAAAAAAAATAATCTCTCTAATATATAAAATAATACATTTGAGAATTGTTAGTAATGATGAGTAGAATTGAATCAATGAATTATGCAATCATTGTTCATTGGTGGGTTGCTGGTAGCATGCATGAATGGAATGCGAAACCTACCGATGTTTCAATAACAACAAAAATTATAATAATTTATTAATTAATATTAAGTGAATATTGTAATATTAGACTATATAGTGCATTATCCTAAAACAACGAAACTGCAAAATCAATCAAGATGGACTAATTTGGTTGGTCATTTTGGTCTAAAATAATCATTTTTATTGGTACGTTACGGAGTGCCACTACTTATTCAAGGGGAGTGCATATGAATGAAATTCGAGCCCTACCGATGCTCAACAACAAGGAAAAAAATTATAGTAGTTTATTAATTAACATTATTATATTTATTAAATAAATATTATAATATTAGACTGTATAGTTCATTATTCTAAAACAATTAAACTGGGAAATCAGCCAAGATGTCACGACTAACTTGACTGGTATGATCTAAAAGGATCATTTTGGATGCTGGTAGTTTACATGAATGGAATTCGAACCCTACCCATTTTCATCAACAACAATAAAAAAATTATGATAATTTATTAATTAATATTAATCTATTTATTAAGTCAATAACGTAATATTAGACTATATAGTTCGTTATCCTAAAAAATGAAGCTGAAAAATCCGTCAAGAGGTCATGACTAAAATTATATAAGGCCCACTGACTATATTTGTGTAAAATGAGAAGAACTGATGTGCCCTGATTGAACTGTGGATAAATTTTAGATACATTCATTCTTCTTTATTCCTATGAATAAAATGTGAATGTATCTCAAATACTTTTTAAATAGGTTCAAATTTTAAATAAATAGGTTCAAATTTCATTTTCAAATAGATTCAAATTGGTTTAAATTTAAGTTTCAAAAAGATTCAAATATATTTAAATTCAATTCCAAATAGATTCAAAATTCAAATTTTTTTCTCATGTTCTGGTAAATAGCTACAGAAAATTATCGCATAATTTAAGAGATAAATTCTTGACCTATCTGAGAATATACATATAATCGCTAATGGCATTTATTATGGATAAATAATAATACTGAATTTAAAGTGAACCTTTTAACATATTTCGAGTATGATCGAAAACGTGCTTGTATATTAATTTAATTATTACTATTCATATTATAAATCCACAAAATAATATTTGGTGAATGATGGTGTTTTTATCAATGAAAATTCTCTTTGTACATAATTGTTTTGTACGTCACTGAATCGATACGTAAAAAAAATAATATGAAAAAAATTTGAGTTCTATTTAACGTTCATACTTTTCATTAAATGTTTTCTTCGAAGACAGATTTTCTCGTAGATTTTTTTGACAAAGACAAAAAAACTAACTTGAAATTTCAATTAACTAATTGTCCAATTTCTTTTAATAAAATTTAGAGAAGAAATTAATCCACTTTCTAAAATAATATGCAAATGCCTCTAATAATTGGACCATTCAATGTTCTTTCATTCATAATTCCCAATTAACTTTTTTTTTCTAACTGCCACATATAGGATTTTATTATTTTTAGTATACTTATATACTTAACTTCACTGCTGTCTTTATAAAATGAATAAAATGTAATAAAACAAAAGAAGTAAATAATTTTTAATTATAATTTTTCTTTCAAAAAGTTAGAAACACACAACAAATTAAAACTTTTAACATTCAAAACATATTGTTAATACAAATTGTTTAAATAAAAATTTGAATATGGATTCCCTACAGGATATAGACTCCTTATATGTTATATCGACCAATATTATTAAAATTCTAGAAACATTGGTTTAGTTTGTTTATGTGAAGGCCGTCTAGGGATGGGGCAGACCTTTTTCAGTTGTATAGCCTAAGGCTAAGTCTAAGGATTTGGATGGATGAAATAACATTTTAATAATTTATTTTAAGTCTTATATTTTTTTAAATAAAGAGTTTAAAGAAAGAATAAGATTTTATTTAAATGCGAATCTGGTGAGAAATTTAATAGCAGCAGTCTTCTACCTTGATGTTTAATCATCCAAGGAAGTAATTTACTAAACTAATTTTTAATGAGACACTTTAGAAAACCCAACATCGTTTTAGTTTTTAAGCATATTGTGAATTTTTTTCTTGTGCAAGCATTTTCAGTTTAACGCTTATTTAAAATGGAAATAATATCATTTTTACGCTGTCAATTAAAAAACTAGGCCGCTGGCATTTTTAATTAAGTCATTAACCATATAAACATATCATTAACCAGTCATAACCATATATATATATATTCATTTTAATAAAACATTCTAGTATTTATTAAAATTATTTTTTAAATAAAGAAATAATTATTCTTTTAAATAAATGAAGAATTTATTTTTTTAAAATTAAATTAAAATTAAATTTGTTTCAATTTTTTATAATATTTAATTACTTATGGTAGTAATTCTTTCCAATCATATATTAACTTCCTTAATTTTCAATAATATAATTTTGTTAATAGATTTCAGAAACACTTTAAAATTTAAAAAAAATATATTGTCTTTCAGTTAATAATGGCAATATGCTGTATGATGTTCTAATAAAATATGTATTTATATATTTTATTAGAACATAAATATATTATTATATATTAATGAAAATATACGAAAACTTTAAAAATGAATGTGAAGTTTATAAAGCTTGGTATTTATAATGACGAAAAAAATGAAGTATTAAATATAACAAAATTCCCTGTACATCGAATATAAATTAACTATTTTGGCTTTGAAATAAATAAAAGTATTGTTGAGTTTAGTTCTTGTTGAGTTTATACCTAGTTCTTTAATTCTTTTGCATTTAATTATATATAGATGTTTGAAATTATCAGGCCATTATTACTGTGATATTTCAAATACCACAAAAAAATTTGTCCGTTAATTTATTAAGACCTATAAACTCAATATTAAATTTAACATAATTAATTATATTGATCAAAAATAGAATCTGAAATTCATATCATATTTTATGTACATTAGTTAAGTTACTTATTCCAAAAATAACAACCTTAGCTCTAATTTTACATTTCGTTTCATTTTTTCGTCTTTATAAGTACCAAACTTTATAAATATCACATTCATTTTTCCATTCTTCGTATAATGTTCATTAATAGATTTTATTAGAGTATCATATAGCAAATTACCATTATTAACTCAAAGACAATATTTTATAAAATTGTAAAATATTTCTGAAATCTATTAGCAAAATTATATTATTGAAGATTGAGGAAGTTATATTACGATTAACAAGAATTAATTAATTTGACAAAACAAATGTATTGCTCAATTAGATTTTTAAACTTAATTGATAATACTGTAATTGCCACACTTATTATAATTAGTTCTATATTTCTTTCAAAATTGAATTAAATTTTAAACTCTTTTTACTTATTTCTTAATATAATCTTCACATTATGAAAAATTTAATTTACTGCGCCCCAGAAAATTAAGTGCATTTTAAAACTAATCATATTATATTCACCAAAATTTTAAATTTATACAGAACTATATTTAATGTTATGAATTAAATATTAATAGTTTTTCAATTTCATGCAAATTATGTATTTTTTAACGTTACAATGCATAACATAATGTAAAAAATGAAATAACTAATTTTGAGCAGAGCAGGAAAATATATCACGTTATAAAAATCGATTGATCGACTTAATTAATTAAATCTTTAACATAATTTATATTTACATACCAAATTAATTAGCGCATTTTTATTGGGATAAGTGCAAAACCCTTGAATATACAATTTTTTTGGGGGGGGGAGGGAAGTAGCATATTTTTATTCAAAACTCATTTCCCTTTTATATCCCAATTAGTCTTGACGTCTAAAGGCCTTGACAGACAGGATTGTTTCATTACCTACAACGTCATGCAAATCCTCATTACCCCTCAAATAGTGAGTTTATCGCTTCTCTGCATCCACCATTTTTCCTCCACAGCTGAATTACATGAAGGTTACTTATTCGCGGACTATCTTGCTACATTAGGTTACTTATTTCGCGGACTATCTCGTTTCACATTGAAGAAAACGAACTACGCCAATGTTAATGCCCGTTTAATCATCATCAATAGCATGGCAGCCCAGGGTGGGCCAAGTTCTTTCTTTGAAGAGATTTCCATGCATTCCTCTGAGTGACAATGGTTATCCAATCCTTAGCCTTTACTACAATAAAACTGTTTCCATCTGCGTCTATCCATCACAGCTTGGGTCGTCCCCTTCCTCTTTGTCCTTGTGGCTTTGCAAAAATATTCATAAATTTCTACCTTGAACCGTCTTCACCAACAATCACTTTCCCTAACGCTTCCAAGAATATCCCCTAAAATCTATACCCAAATGGGCCTCATCAGGTCTTGCTAAAGTCCATGTTTCAGAGCCAGAGACCAAAATAGATCAAACAAGAGTTTTATAGAAGAAAAATTTAGTTTTTCTGCATATGAACTGTGATTTAAACAGATTCCTGTTTTTAATAGTTATATAATTTAATTAAAGCAATTTTTTTATATGTATAAATAAGAATAACAAAAAAATGGGGAACTAAATTTTTATCAGAAACCTCTAAACCTATAAAGATCATAACTTTTTTTTTCACCTTCTTTTGATAAAGTGCAGTTTTTCGAAAGATTCTGGAAATTATTAGTTCACCTTCTGTTGGCAACTCAAACACGGCAGACGATATCGGTCGAAGGAAAAAGGTTCTTCTTTACTGTACTCTTTGGGATTACACAGCATCCATCAAATCTCTAAGTCAACGCTCTTTTGGCCGCAATGAAAATTCTTGTATTATGTATGCGGCGACAGAGGTTGTGCAAACTAAAAAAAAAGAAAAAGAACACACTAACCTCTGCTGAGATGCAGATTATATTTATTCACCAACCTAAGATTTAATCTTTTGAGTCTTGGTTTTTGTGGCGTGAGGAAATATTCTTCTCACCCCCCTCTGCCTCTCTTCTTCTTCCATTCCTTCCTTTTCGTTCTATTTTTACCATTTCATCTCTTTGAACTCCTGCGGTGTGATATAAAGGGTCAAGTGAAATCGATTTTTGCGGTATTTACCTTTTCATTTTTAGGAGTCTTCCCTCTGGAAAGTTTTGGGAATAAAGAGTAGTTTTATTTTATTTTTTTCATTATGTTTTATTATATATATTTATATATAGATAGATGTATATATAGACATCATTTCTCTGGTGTCTTTATTGGTTTGACATTTTTATTAGATGAAGTAGATTTGACTCCAGTGGAAGTATGCTTTTCGCGAAAGTGAATAATATTATGAATGTGTTCGGATGCATTAGATTAAGTAGAATTGAGGAGTATATTAAATGATCTTTTATTTATTTATTTATTTTTTTTTTTTGAAATAAGAAAGTTGGTGAATATGCTACGTGCATTGCGGTAGTTGTTGTTGTTGTTACTCTGAAGCGAAGGAAGTTAAATCAATAAAATCGTAAGTTTCCATTGCTAAATTGAATTAGATTCAATTTAGGAAGTGTTTACTTTTCTAAAATAAAAGGAGTTTTTTCTGTAACTGGATAAAATACGGGTATTGTTTGGCTGTTTTGCATTATCAAAAAACAAACAGATATACGATGCGGTTTTACGTATATTGTGTTTTCATGCTTTTAATCATTGAAGTCAAGGTCTTCTGTTGAATATTAAATAGAAATAAATCTGTATTTTTTTAAATTTTTTACTTTATGAAGTATTTGTAGTATAAAACATTTTATATGAAAAGTATTGGTTTTATTTTCTGAACTACGAGGGTTTAGATTAAAAGTCATACGCTGCAAAAGCCACAAATATGTATTAGATTCAGTGTTATTCATAGTACTTCATAAGGAGATATAATAAGTATCACACCTACATTTATCCATCACAATTTTGAATGAAAGTCCTCAGGATTGACTTACAGGGTTTGCTTGCTCCTGTTTAAACTCAATAGAAGAACATTCCTATCTACAGGTTTATCTTCTATCCTTACCATTGACAGAAGAGCTTTTAGTTTGGCTTCACTTTGTGATCCACAAATTCCCTTCAGACTAATATGGAAAAAAATAATGAATATTAAGTATATTGTAGCATTTTCCCCACGGGAAGAATTGTATCATTTCATTCCCAGGAGAGAGGAATGTGTATTCTTTGATAAGTACGTAATAGCAACATATCACTCAAATTTAACAGCAGATCAGTGTTGTGGGTAGTTACACACAATTGGTGTTTTCTGCTAATTTATTTTCTATCGTTGCTATTGAGAGAAAAGCTTTTAATTTGGCTTCGCTTAAGAATTCACTCCAGACAAATATGAATGCTTTTATGCTATATTATTTTTTATGTTATATAGAATGTTTTATGCTATTCCCTTTGTAGTAAGTCACCAGAACAGGTACTGCAGTTTATCAAATTCTATACCTTTCAACCAATCGCTCTGAAAATTGATAATAATATGTATTCGAATATGGAAAATATGTTAGCGCTATCCACTTTATTGTTATTTGCCACCAAACGGTACTGCAGCATTTCATCTTATATGCCTTTCGAACGATTTCCTGAAAATTAGTGTACGCTATATTGGAACATGGAGAATATTTTTGTGATATGTAATTTACTACAATGCAGTTTTTTTTTTTTTTTTTGTTGTTGTTGTTTTTGGAAGGACAACTGCTTTCGGATTCTGATAGTATATATATATAAATCGACCGTAAAGTCCTTCTATTGTGTAAAAGGACGAGAGAAAGCTACTAACCACCCTGATGCAGTTCCTATAGGTGCTCATTCAAAATTAGGATGCGCAATGGGACTGCAATCGACCACTTTTCCCTTCCTTAGTACATTCTGAGGAAAGTTGAATTTGCTACATGTCTCTCATTATTTTAGGTGATGACTTGGATCAAAGTGCCCGGAATTTGAAAATATTTTTGTAAAAGAATAGAAGCATGCGTGCCAGCATTTTGTGTTGAGAAACATTTTTTAAGAAAAATGCTGTCAAAACTTTTGAAAATTAACCATAAGCATATTATAAGAAAACTTCAACCAATATTTCACAGAAGTAAATCTTTTCTTCCTTAAAATATTCCTTAAAATTTTGGAACAGGTCCAATACACGAAAGTGACTCGTGCAAGAAAATGATTACTGCTGGATATACGGTCTTATCAAAGATTTAATTTTTGTTTTTTTTTCACTTTCCTTTTGAAAAATAAATTAAATTCTTACCTCTTCAAATTTTTCTTTCTAGAGAATAGACTTTTAATTTGATGGTTACAGATTTGGCGAAAATTTAATTATATTTCAACGTTTAATTTAACAACTTAAATATCTCAGAAAATTTAAGATAAAAGCGTCTTCTAACATGCGAAAGCTTCAACCAGTATCAACTTCAAATTGGGCACGAAAGGAAATATTCTTACAACAATTTTTTTTTTTTTTTTTTTTGCATTATTGAATAAAAAAATTCTTTAAAATTTCTGTATATTTGAGGAAATGTTATTAAATATAACGATATTTATTTAATACATGACTATTTTAAAATTTTTATCATAATAATGTAAAATGAATTGAAATGTCTTTCCATATGTTTAACGGAGCTTTTGGGTTTTAATGTAAATGATTTTCTGAAAGTGAGGGCAAAAAATTATTAGTTTTTCTTTTGCAGTGCTGCTCAAAATACTGAATTCTTTGATAATTTAGGGAGTTCATCAATTCCATTTCACTAAGATCATTAAAATAGGCTAGCGCTCTAACCTTTGGTAGCAAATGTTCGTATTCTGGCGATGACATAGATGTTTGTTAGTTGTTCGGAATCCACTTTAAACTATAGAAAATATTACCGTAGAGTGACAAACCAAACCATAAGTAGGAAAGTTTGTAAGACGTTACATTCATAAAAGAACTCCTATTTAAACCTAAACATTATGATCAAAACACTTATTTCTGATAGCATGGTTTCAATTTTCTATTAAACTTGTTTAAAAGATACATTAAAAGAAATTTTAAAATGTAATAGGGCATTTAGATATTGAAATATTACTGTAAGTAAACCATTAAATACGAAAAAAAAAGAAATATTAATGAAATTACATCATTTACACTTTGTAAAAGCATCTTGTTCGCATCAAATCATTCCGAATTCATAAATATAAGAAATATAAAAATTATTTTTAAATTTAATTATCCTTTCACTTTTTTTAATCTTAATATCATTAGTCAGTTGAAATCATGAATCAGTTGATCTCAAAGTCATGAATCAGTTGAACAAATATTTACAAATCAAATCAATTTTAAATGCAATTAAAAGATAAATGAGCCATAACTAATATTCATCTGTGTTAAACTTTGAGTTAAGATGAATATGCCTTCAATATCCGCAAATTTAGAAAATAATTATTTTAAAGTTATTATAACTAATTTTAAAGCCAACAAAAACTAATGATTTCAAAATTCAACACAGTAAGGCGAATTAAAATAGTGTTAAGTAACACTGGACCCTTTCCGCATAAAGCAAAATTTTATAAATTGATTTTTCCCTATTTATTTGAGTTTAATGATTGTAGGAGATTAAGTGATGCAGCACATACGAAATCTGTGAATTAATTCTTTGAAATAAACCAATTAATTTAATTGAAGTAGTTGAATTTTAAATAAATAACTTAAATTAACATTTCCAATACAGTGTAAAATCCATATAAAACTTTCAAAAATACATAAACTAGTTTACTTCAAAATAAGCAAAATAATTTAACTGATGTTGTTTACCTTGAAATACTTTAACTGAACATCACTTTCAATGCTATGTAAAATTCATATAAAACATTCAAAAATTGAATTAATTTACTTCGAAATAAACAAATTATTTTTAACTAAGGTTGTTTACTTCGAAATAAACAAATTATTTTAACTAAAGTAGTTGGCTTTGAAATAAACAGTCTAATTTAACTTCATTTTGAATGCAATGGTAAATTCACATACGGCATTTAAAAATCTGGAGAGTTAGTTTACTTCGAAATAAACAAATTAAGTTGAATCCGAAATAACCACCATTAATACCATCACTTTCAATGCCAGAAAAGCATGCATGGTGATTGTTGGCCTCTAGCTCTTTTTCAACTACAAGTACGAAATACTTTGTGCATGAAACCCAATGTGCATAAAATCTAGTGTGCATTCTACATTCAGTAAACTGCAAAATGATGACTAAAATTATGACCTTTATTAAAAATCAACGTTACCCCCAAAATTAAACTTAGATGAATTAGTTAAACAATTTAAAACAACATCTCGAGAGTTCTCAACCTCATTTCACAAAGGAATCACGAAAACCATTCCGCGCTCGCAAACTTCAAGAAGAGCAAAGTCTTAATTCTGGAAATCGTTTGCTACACCCCGGGCCAGATACTGACGATCGTCAGTTCTGTCCAAACCCCAACAAATGGAAAATGCCCACGAGTGGTATTAGTTTATTCAAGCACGACCTCGGTCTCCCCGTAAAAGCTCAAAGGAATTCTGTTCTAAGCAAATAATTTTTCAGTGTCTCCCTCCCTTGGTCTAACCCCCATGGGAATCGTCTGCTGCTCGCGAGAAGAGTGGCTCTTCTGGTAGCTTCTGCAGAAGAGTAATTGCATGTTCTATTATGGTCCCGGCGTTACCGATCATCGCCTTGAGGCTTAAGAGAATTGCCAAAACAGGCTTTGACCTCCCCTTCTTTTTTTGTTCTTAAAATTCCCCCTTTTCTTCGATTTAAGTGGGGTTGGTCAGTGGTTGGGGTGGATCAGGGATTTAAGAGAGATTTTTTTTTTTTTTTTACAAAAGTTGAAAAGTTTTTGGGTTTTTTTGTTAGAAAAAGGGAAAGGATAGAAATAAATTGTTAGTGGCTGAAAAGGAATCTTTAAAATTTATGCTGGCTTTAAAATTTTTATACTTGTTTTTGGGCAGACATATATTTTCTATTGGCTCTCAATGCATTGTCTTCTTATCCAGCCAGCGGCCTGATGGACAACTGGCTGGTGCTCTGGCCTTTGATACCAAAGGCTTCAGGTTCGAATCCGTGGCATGGATGTTTGTTGGTGGTTCGGAATCCACGTTACACTGTAGGTCCCGGTCTGTTTAGCTTAAAGTGTGCACAAGATGACCATAGAGCAGCAAACCAAACCAAATCTCATCCAGTACCATAACAACTCCTGGAGGAATGGCGGCCTGATGGTGGCGCTCTGGCCTTTGATATCACAGTCTTCAGGTTTGAATCCTGGCGGTATCATGGGTGTTTGTTAGTGGTTCGGAATCTGAGATGCGATGACCAAGTGGCGCTCGGTACCAAAGGTTTCGAGTTCAGTTGCCTTGAATATATAGTGGTTCGGCGTGGTGCGTCTAATAGTGGTGCGTATAGCGTCTTTATAGTGGTTCGTAATCCACTTCGTAGGTCCCGGTCTCATATGACCGTAGAACGTCACAGAGCCCAGTCAGATTTCTTCTCATCCACATTATTCCCAAATTGTATAGGGGCAAGTCAGCTCTATGCATAATAATGTGGTGTGGTGGTTCGGAAACCACGTTAAACTCTAGGCCCCGGTCTACTTAGTCCAAAGTGTACAAAAAAATTAACCGTAGAGCGACAAACCAAATCAAACCTTGATGAATGATTTATATATCTTGTCTGATGGACACCTGGCTTTATAATCAATCAAATCTTTCAAGGTACTCAATGTACTCGCATTATGGGGAGATCGTCGATTTGGGAAAAAGAAAGTCTAAGTAATTTACTTCAGGGACACGTAGTCGTCTTAATCCAATTATTCAAATTGCAATAGCCAAATGTTTGTGGTGATTATTTTGTTTAACTTACGAGATTAATAAGGATTTGAAAAGCTACGATTATGGATGTTTTCGAATGCCAGACATTTTCCTGGGATCATTCGCTAGTGGAATGGCAGATACGCAGCACTCCTGCTACAAATATGAAATAAATTTATATTAGCCGAAACAAAGTTTCCTGCCAAATTTCAACCTTCGTTCCTAAAAGAAGCAAAAATTTCCCATAACTATTAATAATTCAAAGTCATAAAATTTGTGTTATTAAATTTTGAAAATTTTTTAAGCTTATTTTTCTTTTTATACTCTAATAGTTTATTTATTTTGTATATTTTGTGTTCTAAGCATTCGTAATTAGCATGTTTAAAGCAATAATAAAGTACTACTTAAAAAAATTTTGTATTTTTTTAATTTTACTTTTTGTTCATCAATAGTTTTACGATGTAAGTATTTTAAGGCTTCGCTTTAAAATTTTTCATATAAATTCTTGAATAATTTTTAAATATATTTTGTAGTTTTTGGTGAATATTAACGAAATGCTATCTAAAATTATTTACGTTCATAAAACTTCAGTTTTGTTCATTTTATGACCATATTTAAGTATTTTGGGAGATACTCTTGAAATCTCCAGATTTGTCATGAATAATTTTCAACTTTGAATAAGAAAATTTTATCCACATAATAAAAGCATTTATAAAAATTATTTTATTCTTATTTATTTCAATTTTATGATTATAAAAGATTGGATAAGGTAAGATACTTACAAATCTATTAAGTGTGTTCTAAGTACAATAACATAAAATACTTCAAAGATTATCAGAATCTAAATACAGAGATAAGTTATTCAAAATTAGTTATAAATAATGCCATAATGATTCTTTTTGCATCAGAACGCTGACTTAAAAACTAGCTAAATGTATGGACCTCTTTATTAAGGATAATAGAGAACGGAATGGCCTATTGGTCTGAAAGCAACATACTGGGTCTGACCTGGGGGAAAAGATCCTTAAAAATACCGAACCTTAAACTCCTTGTCTATGCCGAGGATGAAAACAATCAATTCACAGTACAAAAATCTTTTCACTAGTCTCGAGGAAGAGATGAGGAGGATAAACCCACTAGAATGCCACTCAGGAATGTGTTTTAAAAAATTATGATAACAAAAATTGGTTACAGTATGGCAAGCTCCCTGGAGTGAACCTTAAGTAAGCCTCAAATCTGCTTGTCCTCTATGAAGATAAGAAGGGTTAGAATAATCTGAAAGTTAAATTCAAGCAATTTGACTACACTTTGCCATAATCTCCACTGAATTAACTAGTTTTAAAAACCAGTGATTACTGTGCACACAATCACCATGAATCCAACACGAGTCTCGTTGCATATTTGTTAACCCACATTACCATTATCAACCATTTGGATCTGTAAGTACATAGTACACTATAAAGTACTCAAAAGTTCAAGGACTATTTTAAGGTTTATCTACAGAAGATTTAAAAACTGATTAAAGAAAAGAATAGCAGTGAGTGGACAAAAAGATAAACATAAATGAAAAATAAGCTATTAAAACTAATGTTAATCTATTTTAAGTATATTTGTAGAAGTATGTTTATAGACTATTAAAAAAAAAGTAGTGCATGGTAAAATTAGTGCACTATAAAGTACTCAAAAAGGTCAAGGAATATCTTAAGGCTTGGTGTAAGGAAGATTTAAAAACTGATTAAAGAAAATAATATCAGTGGACTGACAAAAAGATAAACTTAAATAAAAGTAAACTATTGAATCTAATATTAATCTATTTTACGTATATTTGTAGATGTATGTTTATAGACTATTAAAAAAAGGACTTTTAATGGAACCCAAATAACGATAATCTATTTTATGTATGTTTTGCAGATGTACAACAGACACTGCCAGCGACTACGTGGAGTTCTCCAACTTCCGTACCGTGGACAGAGGATACCCGCGTCACTGTGGCGTCAAGAAGCCAAAGTTCATCGAGTCGCAGGGGGACTTCTTTCGAGTCACCTTCAAATCCAACGACAAGTTTGACGGGACAGGATTCGAGGCTCTCTACCACTTCAAGCCTTACATAGGTCAGTGCACCCCTTCCTCGTCACTATCTTACCAACAACTTTGCAGACTGCTTAACTGTGTCAAATACTAGACATTGTATTGTCAGTAGGAGGGGATTTAATTTTAAGATAATCATAAAAATCAGATATTATTTATATTTAAAATTAAAATAATCCTCATCTAAGTACCATTGTAGTAACTTAAGTCACCAAACGTTTAAACTGAATCTTTAATTGCGTATGTATTTATTTAACCTAGAACTCAAAACTAGCGATTTGATTTTTGGACTTAGCTTCACTGGCATGATATTTTAAAAATTCTTCATTATTCTATAATCAATAGACCGCGACATATAGAATATTAAAACAGCCTGCATGTGTGTGTCCATCTTTACACCACAGTGTCTATTCTCCACACTACGCTGCTGCAAAGTGTAGTCGAATCAACAAGTAAATGAAAAATTTTTAGTCTATATTTAATTAATATAATTTAGGAATTTTAAGTATTGGGGTGGAGCTGCAAAAGTACATGAGAGGACGAAAAGCAATGCGAGTGATGGTTTCTTTAAAGTGTCGGCAGTCAAAGTGAACAATTATTAAAAACAAATCATGAAAAGTGTTTTAGTTAGTATGCTTCTTGGAGCATGGGAAATGGAGAAATAGGCAGTCTATCTAAATAGTTTTTATCATTTAGAGTGTGAAAAACTGGACGAAAACGACAGCACATTCACTGACTGATGGCCTTCTCCAATTCAAATTTATGAACTCCCATTTTGCAGAGTATTCAAAATAGCAAAGAATACAAAAAGTTGCATTCATTTCACCATTAAGTACAAGACAATTTGTATACATACATAATCTGCAGTTTTTAAAGAATAGTACATGTGCAGAAATGTTAAGTCAGTTATTTTGGAAAAAAAAAAACAGGTTGTTAGGAGGAAATGTGTCAGGGACATTAGTACAACAACTTAATTTTTTAATTGTAGATTGGGAAATCTGGAGAAGCAAAATGGACGTTATGTATACAGAGATAAATAGAAGCATGGGCAAAACTTGAGTATTTCATTAAAAGTCTTAAAGTCTTCTAAGGGTCTTAACTTAATGAGACCTTAAGGTTAAGTTAATAAAGGTGTTAACTCTTATAATTATTACAATCAATCATTTATTTATACTTTTATTTGAAAATACCCTGCAAAGTTCTGGAAATACCAATACCTTGCAATAATGTTTGTTCTTGCAATATCAATACCTTGCAATAATGCTTGTTCTTGCAATACTAGTACCTTGCAATAATGTTTGTTCTTGCAATATCAATACATAATGTTTGTTCTTGCAATAATGTTTGTTCTTGATACCTTGCAATAATGCTTGTTCTTGCAATAATGTTTGTTCTTGCAATTCAATACCTTGCAATAATGCAATGTCAATACCGATACCTTGCAATACCCATTCTTTGCAACCTTGCATACCCTTCAAGATGGGACCTGCTGCAACCTTGTATGCAACCTACTCTGCAATCTTGTAAACCCCAAATTCTTTGCATACCTTGCAAAGATAAATTTGAACTGGAGAATGCCATCGGTTGATGAATTGTTGTTTTTTATCCAGTTTTTTACACTCTAAATCATGAAATGCTATTTAGATAGATTTGTTATTTTAAGTGTCCAGTTTACATTAACATTACTCTAGAAGCATATTTTACCGTATAGTGCATCATAATTTTTTTCCAACCAATCAATTAATGCGTTTTAATATATTTCTTTCTGTATTTCAAGAAAGAAGTAATTAAATAAAAGTTTTAGAAAATAATTACTGTTAAAAAGTAATTTCGAATCGACAGAAAAGATGAAAGAAGAAATAATCAAGATGACTTTGTTGTTTATTTTATTTAATTATTCTTGTACTAGTTTCTTTTTTGTTATAAATGTCTTGCGAAGATCTTGTTGCTTTATAATTACTTTATTCATAATGAGAAAACTACGATGTTTTTTACTTGATTTAATTTATTCATCGGCGTGTAATATTGAACTTATTATTTTATTTGCACTCGTGTAATCTAATTGGTATTTGCATTGTCAGCCGAGATCTGTATTTTAATGTATTATGCATGAATCGATTGATTTCTTTTAAAGATGATAGATTAAGAGCAAAAGTTATTTATAATAACTACTTTTATTTACTCTTTTTTTTTTTTTTTTACTTTTTTTTTTTTTTTTTTTACTAAACAAATCTAAAAAGTTTAAATTTTAGTTAAACAATCCTTAAAAAATACTTATTACATTTTGTATTGATTCTTATTATTATTTTACTTAATGATTCATAATTTTCTTAGTTTAATTTTTTATTTTCCGTGATAAATTTGACTGAAGTAAATATTTAAAATTAAAACCAATTTATTGTAAGCTAAAAAATTTATATTTTAACTATCTATATTTTATATTTTAACACAAGCAAAGTTTTTTTGTATCACTTCAAATGTAAGTATTAATAATGAAATTAGTTTGAGGGGTTTTTTCCGATTATTTTAATTCTGTGATTTTCTATATATTAAAGCATAAACACTTTTTTTTTTTTTCTATGACTAAAAATGATTACCCTTAATACCACTATGTAGAAATTTTTGTTACTACCTATTTCTGCTACTTATAAAAGAGCAAGAACAAAACATTTTTAATCTAGAATGGAAAGTTTCTTATATACAGAATTAAGTTTAAATTGAATAGTACTTTCAAAATTCCAACTGAGATTAAATATTCCACTTAATATTTTTAAGAAAATTAAGGTTGCAAGAGTTTCTTTTTGATGATTCTAAATTTTTATGAATTTTTCTGCCGTATATTTTAATATAAAAACTAAGTAAGATAAATACTTACAAAAACATTAATGCAAAACAAAGCTTATTTAAATGAAATACGTTCAGCCAAAAGTTAATTTAAATGGAACTTAAGAAATATTTCGAAT
Source organism: Caerostris extrusa (assembly GCA_021605095.1). NCBI lineage: Eukaryota > Metazoa > Arthropoda > Arachnida > Araneae > Araneidae > Caerostris > Caerostris extrusa. The sequence continues at coordinate 53,685 of BPLR01012921.1, read as the reverse complement.
TAATTCAAAATTTATTTTAAATTATCTCTAATCGGATTATGATTCCAATTATTAAAAATAAATAAATATATTTATTCAGACAACAATTTTTATATTTAGCCTTTAAATATTTTCAACTTCTTTAAGAATTTTTTTTTTTTATTTAATTTTATGAAAATTTAAAATTTTTTACTACAGACGAGATAAATAAATTTCTGTCAAATTCTTTATTCTAAAAAAATGTTAACTAAAATATTTTTGCCAAGTAATTCCATTTTATCAATAAAGCTTTATATTTTATTACTTATCTTTATTTTTACTAGTAAAAAATACTCTTATCTTGAGTTTACGAAACTCTTTAAGTTTATCATCTTATTTAATTTTCCCATACTAGCTGTCTGGAATATTTAGAATAAATTTATTTAAATATAACAATACAATAAAAAAAAAAAATTATAGCCTGTGTAGAAAAGTATACGTATAACTTTATTTGCATTTAAAAAGTACTTATCTCAAACCTTTAAATTAAACTTTTATACAAAACTTTCTAATATACATAAAACATTAATGTAATTTTTCACATAAAATTTTAATTAAACCATTCACATATTTATAAAAAAATCAAATTAGTTATTTATCTAACAGCATAAAAAAAAATATTTGTACAACAAAAGAATTTACAAAATTTGATACAAATAATTTCCAATCAATTCTCATCAGGATATATTTTGGTGTTTATAAAGTTTTCAGTCTTCGTGGCATGGATTAGACTAGCTTCGAAGTAATTGAATTTCAAAATAAAATTCAATAACTTCAATTCAATTACCCATTTGTTTGTTGCGATTGATTTCCAGTATTGAAATTGAAATAGTTTTGACTCTTAATGTTTAACGCTGCATGATTGGGGACATTACCATGTATAAAAAAAATCACGATTAATTCCCAATCTTGAAGAACTCGATTGCAAATTATTTTTAATATATCAATTAGCATATTATGACCCAGAATTCCATCAATTATTATGACCAAAGATGTAATCAATTATTATGCCGGACGGGCTCATACAGCCCCAAACAAGTACAGAACATCCACCTTACTTTACAGTGGGAAGATTCTTTGATGCATTTCTATGTTTGGTTTATTTCCCCACATCAGATGCAAAAATTTTTGCAACTAATTCTCACCCAAAAAAAGATGAATTTTTTCCAAAATTCAGATATTGGAATAGATTAAATTCGTACCGGATATATTAATTGTTGCTTTTCTGTGTTGTTGCAGTTTTGTTAAAAACAGTGATGTTGTTTTTATTGAAATTGAAATTTTACTCCTAAAACCTACATGTAAAAAGAATAAAAATAAAATTAAAAGAAGCATTTGTTAATGTTACTAAGACTTTTATTGTTGCTTCTAAAAATTATGAGGAAGCACTTGTTGTTTTCAAAAGTAGACCTAAACCATGGCTTGAAGTTAATGCTGCTGTTGTTGTTTCTTTCCTCACTTGGTCGACAGCAATATCTAAACCAAATCCATGAACCCGTGTCTGAGTCATGATAAAGGGTAAAAAAATTCAGCTATTTTTTTGTCTTTGACTTTGGGCACAAAGACGTGGGACAACCAAATTGAGTAGTGTGACTTTATCCCAGCCGGTTATACCCCCAAGCACTGAGTAACCCTTTTAGTTCCCTTTTGGGACATGCATGGGCTACAGCTGGGCTATTTTTAACTCAGACCCTCATGGGATAAACAATCGATGATGACTAGAATGACTGATATGGAGCAGTTTCTGAGTTTGCAAATATTCAGAAATGCTAAACTACCTGTAAGACTGTAATTACATTTATTCACCATAATTTGGAATGAAAATCAATAATGTGAGATGTGGAGATCTGTACCTTCTCGTTTTTTTTCATGACAAAATTGCGTGTAACAAAATGATATGAGATTACGTTTAACATATATAGCAATTGTTTTTTTTACGTTGTGTAACTGTTTAAAAACATAGTCTCTTTAGTACCTCCTTTACCTGCTATTAACTTGCTAAGTATTTTCAAGTTAAGATCATGACTATTTACAGGAAATATCCATTTTAACTTTTTTCAGAAAATGAACTTGAATTTTCTGAGAATGAATGCATTTACTGCGAATAAGGAAATTTGCTACAAAACTAAATAATTATATCTTCTAGAAGTTAATTCAACCAAGGAATTACATTTTTAATATCTCAAATCAGGCAATAGTCTGCAAATTCGATTAACTGATATTGAACCTCCAAACAATTTCATTATAACTCTTCCTAATTCATTTAAATGAAGGAAGAATATCTTTCTGGATTAATTTTGAAATTATTAACTTTTATAAGCTTTCCAAAATATTTGACGAATGTGCTCTCTTTCTACTTTTTCATATGAATTAAATTTTGAATTAATTAATTTTTTCCTCTAAAATGTTACTTATTTTCTTAATCTAATTAATTAATTTTAATTTTAATTAATACTTATTAATTTTCCTTAGTTTCGTAACTTTTTACTAGCAAAATTTCTCACTAACCCTCTTTTTTTCTAGATCAATCAGCCGTGCAAAGAATCTCCAGTACCAGCGTTAATAGCACGTCCAGTAAGTAAATCACAATTATTCCCTTTTTTATATATCTATAGAAAAATTTCAATCAATAAAAAAAATATGATAATATAGAAAACAATTATTTTAAGGAATCTTCTTTTAATTTTAATCTTGAAAATGTCTGAATTTTAATATAGAAAATATTTCTCAAAAAATTTTAAAAACAATTACGAATTATCCTTCTTAAATATATTTGTTCGTTGCGCTGGTAAATATTAATTTATTAAATTCTTAATAAGCATTGTACTTGTGAATTTATGCTTAAAATATCAATATATTTGTTATTTTTCTTGTAGATTGATTATTAAATAACACTTTAATATGCATTTAATTTCGAAATTTATATGCATATTAATTAAATAATGATAGTTATATTAATAAACTGTTATAATATTAATATTTATATAACTGATATATATGTAATTAATTAAATGCATATTTTATGCACTTTAATATGCATTTAATTTTTTTTTTTTCATCTATATATAAATTTGAAAATTTTTGGATTTGTCCTTTATTCTTATACAAAATCACGATTGTCAACCTGGAGCTTTCAAACATGGTACGTACGTAGGCCGTGGCCTATGTAAAGGTGTAAATTACTTTACTCTTATTAGGGTGAAAAGGGAGAACATCCCCCTTTTCACCCCTTAATTCCCTAAATTTAATAAAGGGTTCGGATGCGTTTTTTATGGGGGGATTTTTTTAGATCCTAACTCCCTGATTCTAATGGTATTTTTAATTTTCTTCTACGGCCGGTATGAAGGGTTTAAAGGGGGGTTAAAATCTGGGGGCAAACAAAATTCAATATACCATATGTTTTACATTAGTTGTGCTAAGCCTTCAATGCACATTCTTTGAGTACAAAAATTTTATTAAATGTATTAACCCCTTTTGAAAAACCCTACTTTGAAATTGAATTATGGCACCGAGGCGGGGAATTCGTTTGGAATTGTTTTATTAGAATCAGTGAACGTTGGTGACTCTATTAGTGTGCAATTTTTTTCTTGAATCTCAATGAAGGCACTTATTACTATAAGAATAACTATTTGAAATGCAAAATTAACCACGGAATTTTGAACTTTCAATTGAATATTATTAAATGTATAATAGACATTTTCTGACAAATACACCACACTCTACTCCATATATTATTTATCAGAAATAAATTTTACAAAAGTTTTCTAATTAAATCGTTAATTAATTTTAATCAATTCAAAAACGATGCAAATTTTTCTTGATTTACATTTTTATTCAAACGAATATTAATAATGTAGGAATTGATGTTAGTTCTCTCAAAAAACACCATTAATATTTCATATACTTTATTAACACAAAAAAACATAAGTCAATCTTAACTTTTAATGTTTTACATAACTAGTAGAGCATATTCTGCTGAAATTATTATAAAAATAACAATTTGAAATACAAAATTAACCATGGAATTCTAAACTTGCAAATTGAATTTATTCGTTATAGAATGATCATTTTTCTGTCAAATACACCACATTACAAATTAAATACCCGAAAAAATTTTAATTTCCTTAGCAAAAGCTTTTTTTAAATTAATTCGTTAATTAATTTTAAGCAATTTGAGAACGATGCAAAGATTGCCTTGATTTACATTTGCCTTCAAATGAATATTAATAATGTATAAACTGGTTTAGATCTCTAAAAAACGCCATTAATATTTCATATACATTATTAACACAAAGAGACATTTGTCAATCTTAACTTCTAATGTTTTACATAATTAGTAAAGCATATTCCACTGAAACTAATAGAAGAATAACTATGTGGAATACAAAATTAACCATCTGAACTTGCAATTGAATATTATTAGTAATTCAATAGAAAGTTTCTGTCAAATACTACACACCACACCCAGATACTGCATTGCAAATTAAATATATTCTTACTAAAAGCTTTTTTAAATTAATTCGTTAATTAATTTTAAACTATTCGATAATGATGCAAAGATTTCCTTGTTCTACATTATTATTCAAATGAATATTAATAATGTATAAACTGGTTTTAGTTCGCTCAAAAACCATTGTTAATATTCCATATACATTATTAACATACCGATTTTAACTTCTAATGTTTTACATTACTAGTAAAAACATATTGCACTGAAATTTCCCTTAAACTGGGAAAGTATTTACTATAATATTGAGTTACTTAAATGACTTGGCTACTACTATATTCAAATTCCATTCAAATGCTTTTGATATTCAAATATTTTCGATCGAATCCGTTCATGCGATGTGTTAGCAGAAGGTTAATGGACTGCGCGACCTCCTATTGAAATAAATCTACTGAATAAAGATCCCTACTGTAAACTTTGCCCATCTATCTTTTCTAATGCACTTTTTAAGTCAGGTTACTTCTGTAAACTGTTTGTCATATATCCTTACAAATTTAGAAAACAGTACTGTTTGAAGTATTGAATACCTTTACAATTCTTTAAGGTATTTTTATTTACTGAACCTTAATTTTCAAGAATTATTTCAAGTCCAGTTGTAGTAGATTTTCTGAATATTTGTTACATGATTATTTAAAGACAAAATACTGGTTACTTCAATTTAAAAAAAAATCATTACATTTTTAAAAAAGATGTTGCTATGCGATTCAAAGACATCAAAACAGATTTTCTAAAGTATGGTCAGAAGGAAGATAGAATTATTAAAATTGTTCTGGAAAAGGTGTTTAGAATTTTCAAAAAACAGCATTTCTTTATTATTAACCTATATAACTTCTATACCTTTATAACAAATTAGTCAATAATTATCATGTTAATAACTTTAATTTTCTACATGAACAAAATTTATTTCCAATTTTAAAATAAATTAGTCAAAATGATTTTCTAAAAAAAAATTTTAATAGTTATGACACTGAAATTATTTAAAAAAATAATTTCTTTCAATTATTTTATTCTTAAAAAAAAAATATTTTTTAATATTTTTAATATCTAAAATTTTTTCAATATTTTAAAATATTAAATGTACTGAATCATTTAACATAATAATATAAAAATGAAAATTATTCAAACAATGTGTTAAAAGAAGTTTTTAATATGACAATTTTCTTGATTCCATATGAGTTAAGTTATAAATAAACTAACCAATATTTTTGCAAAAAAAAAATGTATGTAAACGTTATTTGAGGATATTGCTGATTTTCAATGAATTATGTTCATTTTGGAATTATTTAAACATATAATTTAATAATTTTTAAAATGAAGTTCAATATTTTGTTTGATATTAGTATACTTCGTCTTTTAACAGTTTTAAAAGATAGTTGAGATTAATTCCTTAAAAATAGTTTCTAGTATTTTTATAATATACACTGGCCTCCAAAGGTTAAGGAACAACATGTTCTTCGAAGCTCATCATAAAAAAAATGACAGCAAAAATAAAATTAATTTTGTTTCACAGTTTTTGAAATTTTATTTATCTTTTTGAATTCTAAACATTTGAATTTTATAAATGAAACTTCTTACTGCATACTTCTTACTTCTTACTGAATTCCATTCTCTCTACACTGTTTTATTCAAATGGAGTTAGAAAGTTTAGGAAAATTCTTCTATACTATTTTACTATAAATTTTCTGAGAGTTGAAAATAGTTAACTCTAAGAAAACTATAAGGTGTTTCCCAACAAATTTTAAGGAAAAATAATGATTAATAATAAAAGAAATATACAACTGTGCCCAAAAAAATAAGACCGATTATTTTTTTTTGAAAAACTCTTTATTTATTCTTCCAAATTTATTTCATCGCCTTCAAAGTAATCCCTCCGGACACAATGCACTTATGCCAACGATTTTTTCCGATCCTCAATCGATGCTAAAAAGTCATCGGTAGGGATGGCCTTCAAAGCGATCGGCGATTCCCGTTGAATATCTTTAATCGACTCAAAACGGTGTCCACGGAGTGGTCTTTTGAGTTTAGGAAATAGCCAGGAGTCGCACGGTGTGAATACGGTGGTTGTGGAACGATATGGGTTTCATTTTTTGCGAAAAAGTCACGAAGAATAAATGTTGAGCTGGCGCATTCAGTGTTTTCGGTACCAATCGAAAATTGACCGATCCTTTTGAAATTCCAACATCAGCAGCAAGGTCTCTAATTGTAAATCGACGGTTTACAAGCACCAAATCTTTAATTTTTGGACGTGAGCTTCGTCGGTTAAGGTTTATGGTCGACCAGATGGTTTTTGAACTATTTATACCATTTCTAAACATTTTTTTCGATATGGGAATGCTCACCGAATGCCTTCTGCAACATTCTATACGTTTCCGCAAACAAAATTGAATGCAAGTTCTTTTTGCTAAATTAATGCAGACATTTCAAAAATCGTCGGAATCAGTTTTAGCGTCTCACAAAGCCAAGTGTAACTCAAACACTAATGAATATTTTGACGTCAAATTTCACACAGATATCAAGGACAGTGACAACCTAAAATGACAAAAAATTAAATTCCATATGCCCCGGAAATTTTAAATTGAAAATTGGTCTTACTTTTTGGACACAGTAGTATTTATACCATATATTATAAGTCATAAAAACTGAAAACTTGCAGAAATACACATTTTTCAATAAGTTTAGTTACTAATAATAATTGTGAAAAAAATTGATTATGAACACATAATTTATTATATAAAATTATAACACATGCTATGATTATTAATAAAATGTAATACTTTTTAATTAGATTATGTAATAAATTTAATCATTTATTGTTTTTAGGGAAATATTTAGTTTTAGATAAAAGTGTTTTTTTTTTTTTTTTTTTTTTTTTTTTTTTTTTTTTTTTTTGGAGCCAAATGAAATAAAAGTCATCTTCTTGAATAAAAATTCATCTAGCAATAACGGGAATTCTTTTAATTCAAACAAAGCAAGAAGAGGAAGTTATCTGAAAAAAAAATTATAATTGAGTAATTATTAATTAAAATAACTACAAGTAAAACTTCAAAAAAAATATGATAACCGATCTTGATAAAAAAAAAAAAAAAACATGATCAAATAATTACACACTGCCTATGTTTGCTTGCCTCTTACAAAACATGTTTATTTAACTTGCATTTTGTCATAGAATCATAACTCATATTCATTAAAAAGCTTCATATGTACTTAGTTTGTGATGTACACAAAAATATTTTAATTAAACGTATGATAAACTTTTTTTCAAGATTTGTAATTCTTTGCGTTTCCTTTTTCTCAAGAATCATTTTACCTACAATTTTCATCATTAATATAGTAATCCTTTTTCATTAAAGTTAAAATAAGAGTAATTATTTCTCTTTTTTTTTTTTATTTCTTAGTTCTCCTATTTCTTTTCTCGATCTTTGAAAGGAAGAATATAACTTCTTTTTCTTTTTTTTTTTTTTTTCAAATAAATGTACCTGGACCTTTTGAGTGCTAATTGAATTTTTTATCAGATAGAGTTTTTTTTTTCTTCCACCTTTCTGTTATGTACCTTTAGTATTAACATTTAATTTTTATTGATGGCATAACTAAATGAAGATGAAATAATTTTCCTTCCTTACAATTTATTTCTAAGGAAAACGACGAAAAAAAAAAAAAAAAATTTTCTGTACGTATTCAACATAACAGCAGAAGCCAAACAAAAAAAAAGAAGAAATATTTTTATTAATAATTAACTTTGCTTCTACAATTTCTTTCGCGCAGAAGTAAATGCCTTTTCTTACAAAAGGTAAAGCCTTACGAAAATGCCGAAGTTTTTATCCGGTTTTTGTCTAAAAACAAATTAACTGGAATATTAAAAATGAAGAAAAATATTTTTTGAGAGATTAGATGTAACCCGAGAACAAAATGAATAAGTAAACAATGCATTTTATCTTGTTTCTTTTTGCGAAAGCTCCAATGTTCTTTTGATTATCCAAAAAAAAAAAAAAAAAAAACTGGAAAACTAATTAAATGTACACAAGTAATTAAAGACTGACTAAAAGTAAATAATTGCACAAAAAAATACAAAAACTGCTGTTGGTTAATTAATACTTATTTGTTACTTATTTATCTATTTTTTAATTTTATTTTCAGGTGATGTTGTTGCAGTCAGTACTTACACCTTGATTCTTGTACCACTCGTCATGATGATGGTGATCAACGTTTAAAATGAAATTTCTTTGATGGATTTAAGAATGTGGATATCTCTTTCAATAAACAGTCGCTTTTAACGAAAAATAATAATAATAATAATTCGTTCTGCGGCATTTGATAATTGATAATAATCTGAAATCCTTGAAATAATGACTGAATTGTCAAAAAAAAAAAAAAAAATTGAATTCCATTTTCCACCCTGAGTGTTTATCATGATTAAAACTGAACTGCTACTAGAATTCTCTTTATTGAATTTCTTTATTGAAATTGCATGTTAATTATTTATAGTATGGTGCTGCCATCTATTAACGAATGCATAGACTACGTCTTTAAATCGTGTATAAATTTTTGCTTTCAATTATTTTGTTGTAATTATAATTATTACTGTTAATAATGAAAAATTGTGAAAACAATAACTGTCTCATCAGTTATAGATGTATATATTGTTTCTTGAATTATTCAATTTTTCCCGTAATATTTGTACTTGTGAAAACTTTTTTCATCAGCCAAAACCGTTTACAATTTTGATATTATTTAAAGCATGATAAAATGTTCCAAGATCGACTTACTACTCTCACTTTGAAGAAGACTCCAAAAAAAAAGACTTGACATTATGTGTGTTTGAATTTTCAAAAGTATTGGGACTGCAACGACTTTCACATGACAAAAGAATTTGTGGAAAACTAAAGATTTCTGAAAATTCTGACTGACATTTGCTGAAACTAAAATGTACGAAATATTCTTCAGAAGATAGTTTTCCATGTACATATTCTGATCAGTAGTAATTCTACTGAAAGGAAAAAACTATATTTTTTATCAAACGTTTGTTTTCTCAATTGTATTGTCGATCTCGCATAATAGGATAGCATTGGTTCTGTTAACTCATTACTTATACTATTAAAATTCATGTTTGCTATACGTAGAAATCATATTTGATCATTTTGAGATATTCTTTCAATTTCATTCAATTTATCAAACGTATCATTTAATCATTTACTTTTTGGTTTTTAAAAATACACCATTTATATTTTTATTTAAAAAATAATAATCTTAATTTTATTTTGAATAATAATAAAATACACATGTTTTATTAATTTATTGCATTTAGCTATGTATTTACCTAATTTTAAAACTAAAATTTTCTTAAAAAAAAAAAATTGTACAGTACTGCTAAAAAAACACCTCAGTACACATTAGTTTTTCTATATTCATTATTGCTGAAACGCTGAATTCGAATCGAATATACCATGAGAAAGTATTGACTTTTAAGGTAGAATTTACATTAAATAAAAATTTTATTAACTGACAAGGAAATTCTTTTGATAATTAAACAAACTCATACGGCTTTAAATTTTTAATTTTATTTTACTTAGACACACAAAATAAAGTTATAATTTGTGTAGACACACAAAAATAATGTTATAATTTTTATGTGGCGCCATCTATCGGAAAACACAAAAAATAGTTATTTACCAGCTAAGTATCATTATAAACAATATGAGATTAAAAATTTTAAAATAGAATTGTTCAATATTATTTAAGAAAATCAAAAATGTTAATTCAAACACACTGCCAACAATCCGTTCAGTGCTTCTTCGATTTATGAGAAAAAATGAAAGCATTGTATGTGTTACCGTATAAGACTATAGAACGTTTAGAGTAGAAAATAATGTGAATTATGGAAAAACATTCAACAGCATGAGATATGAATCGCTATTAAATTTGGTGCTTAATGTTCATTGTGGACTCTCATATGCAATGAAGTTGAAATAATCTGGTGTGTTAATAGATATTTTCGAAAAAACTATCATTGGCGATTAAATATTATAGAAAAAAAAAGTACTTAAATAAAAAATTAAAAAACAATTTTCTCATTTCACTTGCACATTATAATTCATCCTAATAATTTTTAGATTTATCAAATTAAAATTACATATTTGTATTTTGTTTTTAACTTTATCCAACCTTAACTAAAATAAAATTCAAAAAATTTAAATAATATAATAAAAAAAAATATTGTATCATATTTTTTTTTTCCTTTCAGTAACTAAACTATGGCAAAGATAAACAAAAAAAAAAGCAGAATATTTTTAACCAAGATTTTTATGAGAAAATTGGGCTTCTTAATCGTAATTATTTCGATATAAAATTGTATTAAATTTAATTATATATAAATTTAAAAAAATATAAAAATTACACTTAATAAACACAAAATCTTTATGTTTTAATTCTTACGGCTAAAAAAAGTTGTAATTGAATATTTTCTGTATTGCGAGATTAAAATTTCATTATTGTTATTTATTTTTTTTTAACATGAACATGTGGACAAAAAAATTATTGCGTGGAAAATAAAAATTGTGTTTGCAATAACAAAATGTTTTGGAATACTGCCGTATTTTTCCGATATTTTCTTTGGTTTTTAAAAATATTACTAATGATTTATGATTTTTATGGAGAATTGTTTGATAAACATCAGACAAATGTCTCGGAAAAATTATACTTAAAGTAATGGAATTTTTCCTAGATTCCTTCTTTTTATTTTATTTTTGACATTTCTAAATGAATAAAAATATCTATGTGCATGAAGAAAGAATGAAAGACAACTGTATTGAATTTTATAAATAATGTTCTATCATATGTGAAAACCAATGCTTTGTAAACAAATTATATAAAAAAATATAATAAAACGTTTTATTGGAAGTGTTGACTTTTTTTTTATAAAGGGCAATATCTCATAAAACATTTCATTTTGAAACGATATAGGAAAATTATAGATATATTTTAAACATGAAATGACAAATTTACCTACAAATGATAACTAACCATAACTTAACATTCAATTTAAAATGTTATTTCCTTTTATGGCTTAATACTTTTTATGGATTAGCATACAGGATGATTATAAGTCCCACTTTCACTTTCCACAATGAGTTCAAATTTGAACTGCAGATACTTGAAGAAAAGGGAAATGGTAAGGCATCAAAAAAAGTTCCAAAGTGTATTGATAGATGGTGCTGTAAGCGGCATAAAGAAAGTTAATTCGGCTGACAGTGATATTTTGAATCAAAATTAGAATGTATTTGGCATGAGTTGCACATTAAACCAACTGCAGTGTTCAATGTGCTTGATTGTTCCGGTTTTTTGACGGACTTCCAAATCATTCAACAGTTGTGATACTGTTAATGAAAAGCCCATCCACCACGGCAAAGTCATAACAAATTGGACGGGAAAAATCGGTGGAAATTTTTTGAAACTTTATGTCATACTGCTTCCCCTTCTTCAAGAATCTTCAGTTCAAATTTGAACTTATTGTGACGAATGGTGCTTTTTTACAGCATTTTGAAAGTGGGACTTTGATTCTAATCACCTGTATATTCTGTATATTGGATATAGATAGATACTTTTAAGATAATCAAATGCATGCACACTTAGCAAGAGTAGTTATAAAGCAAAATCCATCACTTCCAAGATGCAGCTCGCCGATATAATACTTCATATCGCTGCTCATTTTTCAATGATGATTTAATTTAAATATTATTTTTAAATTCTACGTCTCATCATAACAAACTAACTCATCATAACTTCCCTAACAAACTCCTCATAACTTCCCTAACAAACTCCTCATAACTGCCCTAACAAACTCATCACACAGTAGCAATCTAACACGTCAAAGATTCATATCATCGAGGTTAACTGAAAAAGTTTCTGATTCGTTAACGAGTCATTGACGGACATAAATAAGGTTGACACGAATGAAAGTTTTTTTTTTTTCTGTTCGATTTCAAAAAAAAATTATTGTAACTTGAAATCTTCTTCTAAAAAGTTTTGAATCAGATTTTCTAGACTTTTTAACTGATACCATTAAAAATATATATATAACTACATATATTTATGTATATAAATTTAATTGTAGCCATTTAAACAACAACTGAAGCTATATAATTTTCGGGACAATTTTAAAAGACGCTTATGATGCCACTTATCTAACAACATATATTATTATATATTATATATGTTTATTTTTATTATTATATTATTACTGAATCTTTCAGGAAGATCTCTTCCTTCATTCACATTGAAATAAAAGTAACTATCAATCGAAATTTTTTTTTGATCAAAACAATTTTTAAAAGTTAAAAATTTCGTTTTGAAAGTATTAAACAAGTAATTAATAATTATTCCTCAATTTATCAATTTATAAAATTCTCCGTCATATATTTTCGCATTCCAAGTGATTGAATTAGACAATAAGATCAACACTTATTGTGGCAAATCCTTATTAACGTCTATTAATTAGCTAATTTAGAAGAGAAAAGGCAATTGGGAAAATCACAAAGTTGTAATTGCATCCAATTTTGAAAATAATAATAAAGGAATAATGATTTTCTACATTAATATTCATTTTTGTTGTTTCAAATTTCTTTCAGAATTTATTTATCCCTTGCATTCATTAACAAACAATTTTTCTATGTATATGTTATATGATAATTGAGCGACTAACGCTCTGTGTCTTGGTGACACAGGTTTAGTGCTCGAGTCCCTGCGGTGCCATAGATGTTTGTAGTGGTTCGGAATCCACTTTAAACCGTAGGTTCAGGTTTAATATGACTGTTGAGCGTTGAACGACGCCCCCCCCTCCTCCACAAAAAAAAGAAAACATCTCCTGTCTCGAAATCTACCAGCAGGCAGCCAGCCTTGGCCAACCATGGTACTGTAGCGCTAATAAAGAAGACGAAGATATGTTATACTAAGCCCTAGTGTGAAGCTGAGGGAAAAAAAAATTTTAAATCTTGTGAAATATAGCCAAAAGTTTTTACTTAGAATTTAAAATTCTTGAAATGATAAAAAAAAAAACTGTGAGTTTCTTCTAAACAATTTCGCAGCCTGATGGCCAATTGGCTAGAGCTCTGGTCTTTGCTGCCACAGGCTTCATTTTCTAATCCTGACGGTAGCATGGATGTTTGTTAGTGGTTCGGAATCCACTTTAAACTGTATGTCCCGGTCTAATTAACCTAAGGTATGCAAAAATGACCGTATAGCGGCAAACCAATCTAAACAATCTTAGAAAACTCATTATGAGTATTGAGTGAGTATAAGTATTTTGATGAATATTATTCAAAATGATGCCGACAGGAAAGCATAGGAATAAAATAAGTTGTGTGCATGATCTCAAATCGGCAAATGAATTACCGACAATACTTACCGAATGGAAACTTTGTAATTAGAAAATCCTGACTGTTTTATAATTATTGGTGATTCTAATATCCCAATAGAGATTGATTGATTTCCTTGTGTTATCGTGACTAACTACTACTATATGGATTGAATGTGATTGTTGAACAGTGGCATATTACTGGGTCTACTGTAGATTGATTGATTTTATAATGCAGCTATTAGCATGCGCTTCATGATTGAAGATACAGTGTGGTTCATAATAATTTCAATCACAATTTCTATACATTTTCAATATATTTAATGATTTGGAATATTACATAAGTGCACTTAAGTAAGGGTCTTCCTTATTCATTTCAGTAGGGGTTGAACAATATGTTAATACATGATATTGTTTTCTTGGTGTATTTCTTCAATTTATTTTTAGCAATCCTTTTTATTTGAAAAAAAAATGCATTATTTATACTTAATTGTTATTGGAATTACAGAAAATATTATTTGATAAAGTGTATGATCAAGCTTTGCCCCACCCAATTAGTGTCTCAAATTGACTAAGGTGTGATCACCAATTGAACAATTGTGAAAGAATCCTTCAACAGAATAAGGTGCATAGAATCAGTATGAATTCAAAAGCTATTTATCTAGAGGGAAGCTGATAATGATAAATGCTATATTATCTGATAGATTTAGATACTAAATTTGATAAGGAATGTAGATTGCGTTGGTTTGGTTTTGTCGCTCTACGGTCGTTTTGTGAACACATTAAAAGTATGTAGAAGTATGATTTATCAATCATATTTCTTCATTAAAGTATTGCTGGAAAGAGACCTAGTTGAAAGGTTTTAATTTTCAAATAAAAAAGAATAAAATAAAGTTGTATTTCCATAATTGTACGTTTATAAAAATATATTTCAATATTTATATATAAAATTATATTTCACAATCGTTACACTTTATTTTCTTGAGCACTGATCCAAAATAAAATCCTGATTGAACGCCTAAAAACGTTGCTGTTAGGCCACTAAATAATATTTCATTTAATGAAAATTTTTATCGGAATTTTTTCCCCTTTCTTACTTGAGTCTTTGGATTATTATTTTTAAAAAAAATGGTGTTCTTAAAACAATCTTCTACTTTCATTGTGTTGGTTTCAATAAATTATTTCCTTTTTATAACAATGGAAGAATGATATTAGATGTCGTATATATAAAGAATCAGTTTTTAATAATTTATTTAATTAAATTAATAATTTTAATAATTTATATTTCAAGAGACAATTTTAATAATTTATCTTAACTAACACATTTATTATTCATAACCTGATGTCATGAGTTGATGAGTAAGTGACTAAATATATTTAATGTATGAGCATTTTTAAGAATCTTTTTCAATTGCCAATTTTAAAAAATTTTTAAACAATTTTAGTAATTTATTTAATTAAATTAATAATTTTAATAATTTATATATCAAGAGGCAATTTTAATGATTTATTAAGAAGCAATTTTAATAAATTATCTTAATTAACAGATTTATTATACATAACCGGATGCGATGCGTAAATGAGTGAACGAATATGTTTAATGTATGAGCATTTGAAGAATCTCTTTTTAATTGCCTAGTTAAACTAGCCATGAAACATATAGCCAATTATTCATGAAACGTATTTCCTATTATATTTTTAAACCATTTTAATCATTTAATTAACTAAAGAATCTTAATTAACAGATTTATTATTCACAAACTGATGTGATGAATTGGTGATTGAATGACTGAATATATGTAATGCATGATTATTTGAAGGAATCTTTTTAATTGAAAATTTTAATAATTTATTTAATATAAAGTTCTTAATTAACATATTTATTATTCATAATCTGGTGTGATGAGCTGATGAGTGAATAGCTGAATATATTTAATGTACCGGCATTTTAAGGATTCTTTTTAATTGCTGTATGCAAAATAAATGCTGAGAAAAGAAAGAACATTTCTGCATGATGTTGATAAGATCTTTTTCTGTCGATAGAAAAGAATGATGACCAGCAAATCAAAAATAAATATCGAGCTTCTCTTAGTTTTCAAGACACTCAATTTTTTTGACATCAACATTCGAGTACAGTCAATCTAATGCCAGCTTAATAGCAACTTTCAAGCAATTTATCAACTCATGATAATTTAACATTTAAGTGAAATAAATACTGTGGAAAAGGAACACTTCTGCAAGATTTTGCTAAAACATTTTTTCTGTCAATCTAATACTCATGCTAATTTAACAAAATAAAATGTTAATACGTATCTAACAAACAAATTATTTTAGATTAAAAAACGAATTTCATTTTTCTAAAATTAAATAAGCTTAAAAAATTTATTTTTGTTTAAAACATTAGATATTCTAAACGTTATCAAAATGTTAAATGATTAATATATATATATATATTGCGGAAGATTGTGTTAAAAATGCAGTAAATATTTTTGGAATAATTTGGAATTTTTCCAAACAAGGTAAATAGCACTATTAATAAGTAAATTATTTTTTTAATTAATATAGATTATTTCTCATAAACGATATAAAAATCTGTGTAAAGAAATCAATGAAAAGTGAAATCATTCTATTTTATATAGAATGAGGTGAGGACACTTACAATTATTTAGAACTTCATACCAATATCTCAAATATTGTTAATAATGTTCATATCGTATTATATTATTTTTATTTACATATTTCCAATAAACGCTATCCTCATTGAAATTCCTTTATTATTATTTTTTTTAAATTTTTAACACGTTTATATAATTTTAAGAAAGGTTTTTGTCTCAAATATTAACATGCGCCATTGTGTGATGTTCAAAGTCAATCTTAAATTATTTCTATTACTCCATGAAACATTTTTCCTACTATATTTGAAGTGTAAAGAACAGAATATCTGTTATCTTATTTCCTATACAGCAGGTATAATTTTAACATCTACAGCAGGCATGCCCGACTTGTGGCTTAGTGGGAACGTAGGCCACTGGTAAGCATTAGAACGGAGGTTCAACAAGGTGACGTTTTTTGTTATAAGCAATATTTCAAAAACGAGGAGACTCGATGGCGTTTATGATGTTCAGCATCTTGCCTCGTGAGCCGGACTATCGGGTGGAGTTTTCGTGTTTTCTCTCATAGGGTATATAAATGCTGTGTAATTACTCTTAGAAGTCCTCCTTAAACGGTCCTCCTTCTTCAGCGACTCGGAATTAAGTCAGATACTGCCCTCTTTTTCAGCATCATGGAGCCAAGTCTGACTTCTACGTACGCGTAAAGATGCCCACCCTTTCCGACCTTCCATGAGACCAAACGGTTTCATAGACTTGATCTAGGTTTTATTATCTACCAAATGGAATAACAAAAAAATAGACAACACATGTAGACACAGATGTATTCTTAGCATTTTTTTATTGAACACCAAACATAAGCTTTCCTGAAAATTAAATTGTTTCTAAATTACCATATGAATATGTTCTTCTAGCTGTAGGCGATCTGATGGTCAATTGGCTAGCGCTGTGGCCTTTGGTGCTTCAGGTTCGAATTCTAGCTGTGGAATGGATGTTTGTTTGGTTCGGAATCCACGTTAAACTGTAGGTCCCGGTATATTTAGCCCAATGTGTGCACAAAATGACCATAGAGCGACAAACCAAATCAAATCCAGCTGTAGACTATTTTTGATTCCTCACAATAAAAATGACTTAAAAATACTTAAATTTCTTTCCACATTTTAATTCGTAGTTAAAAGGAATTTCAACTACATATAATAAATCAAAAAGAGTAAATAATGCATCAAATCAAAATTTTTCTAAAACTTTTTGAGGGGCTAAATGATAAAAATAGTTATCAAAATCATTTAATCACTAAATTAAATTTCTGTGCAATAATTTACTTTTCTTATTTGCATTCTAGGTGTACCTATTTGCTAAGAAACGAAACCTTGCTTAATTTTTTGGCTGTAACGATTTTTTAATTAGTTCCACAAACTGCAGTTTCCAGACAAGTTTGTCTCGTTCAATTAAATCTGTTTGGATTACTGTTAGCCCATAAACAACAGTCGAGCAGCAATCAAATCGACAAGAGCAAAATTTTTGAAAGAACCAGAGAAAATTGTGTTTTTAACTAAAACAAATGCAATTTTTCGCAAAACAAATGCATGTCTTTGATTACTTCCGCCCTGTAAATTGAAAGATAATTAATTTATCCCCAGATTCATTATTCTGTCTTCACCAAAGAACTGGAAACAGCAAAAGCTTTTTAAAAAGCTTTTGCACTTAATTAATGTAATTGAATGCGAAAGAGGCGTAAAATAAATAACTGAATTTCGTTCAGGACATGCCTCACATCTTAAAAACCCAAAAAACAACAATAATTGTAATGTCAAGACAGAAGCAGACATTTTCAAATAATAACTTCTTTTGCATGGCAAATGTAATTATCCAAAGAGTTTGAGGTATGTTTGGATACTAGCACGAAATTTTGACCTTTTTTTTTCTCTGAGAATCCATGTTATCTGGTATTTTGTGCGGCTGACTTCAAATAATTCAATTTAAACTCGATTTTTTTGACCTTAATCTTTATTAAGACATTGGTATTGTAAATGTTATTATGCTATAATTCATTGCCGCAATATCTCTTTTTAATGAAAATAATGAGATTTTGGGGGTTTTGAAACTTCATATTTCCTTTATGATTTCCTAGTTATTCCACTAATTTCGATATTTGTAGAAAAATTCAAAGACGATGATAATTATTTTAATTATTAAAATGCATTTCTGGGAATTAATTCATTTTTTCTCTATAGATCACATAACATTAAGACTGTATTTTATTTTATGACAACTTGTTAACAAGTTTTAATTATAAATTTCAACAACAGCAATTTTTTGACAAACCTTTGAAGTAAATCCAAGTTGGAGGCAAAAGTGACCGCTTACATGATCGTCATATATGATATCTTACATAACCTTAATGGAAGAATTTAAAGAACTACCAACATACAAAAATAATATAAATGGAATAATGACTTTTCTGATCATTTTTATTTGCTCCTAAATCTTTATATATAAAAAATGGAAGTTGTTGAAACAAACAAAACGTTGCTTAAGCATTATTGAAGTGGTAAAACAGTGCCGAAAATATTTATTATTGTAAAACATGACTGAAAGTATTCATTAATAATGAACAAAAACATTGCTGAAAATATTCATTACTGAACTGTTGAAACATCACTGAAAATATTCTTTACTGAAGTGTTGAAGCATTGCTCAAAATATTCATTACCGAACCGGGGAAACATTACTGAAAATATTCATTAGAGAAGTGTTGAAGCATTACTCAAAATATTCATTACCGAACTGGTGAAACATTACTGAAAATATTCATTACAGAAGTGTTGAAGCATCACTCAAAATATTCATTACCGAACTGGTAAAACATAGTAATGTTTCACCAGTCATAGTAATGCTTCAACATTTCTGTAATGAATATTTTCAGTAATGTTGAAGCATTACTCAAAATATTCATTACCGAACTGGTGAAACTTTACTGAAAATATTCATTACAGAAGTGTTGAAGCATTACTCAAAATATTCATTACCGAACTGGTGAAACATTACTGAAAATATTCATTACAATACTATTGAAACATTATTGATAATATTTATTACTGTTATTACAGAACTACTGTCATTTCTGAAGTGTTGAAGCAATACAGAAACTATTCATTACTGGACTGGTGAAACATTGCTGAAAATATTCATTACTATAAAGCTTCACTGAAATATGCATTACTGAATTGTTGAAACACTACTGAAAATATTCTTTACTGAATTGTTTAAACCTTACTGAAAATATTCATAATGTTTGTCTAAATATTCAAATTTGTTTAATTAAAAGAGATTTCAATACATATGTTCTAATTATTTTATTAGCTTAACATATGGATCAATATGTGATTTGTAAAAAAGTCTCAGTCGCACTAAAGTATTCATGGAAAATTTGAGCTGCATATATCTCATTTTCAGGTTAGCTACCTTTTCTATAATGCATAGTGAACTTCAACGAATGTTTGAGTTGCTGCTTGACACACTCATCAAGAATGTACAGTCAAATTAGAGAAGATTTATTTATGCTGAATATTTTATGTTTTATTAATAAGAATAATGAATGAATGTCAGAATATTTTATGTCTCTCCCTGGTCATAACTTATACATTCAAGATTGATATGACTATATCAGTTAATGTCAATGATGAAAAAAAATAGTTTTCTTAATTTAAAGTAAATAGCTATGAATAGTTTTGCTTTTTCAACTTTTTAATATAGATTATGATCCTGAACTACATAATATATTCCATTCTATATTTAAAGCTTAGTATCAAAATTGAAGATTGATTATTATGACTTCGTATTCCAAGTGTATATGTTCACTGATATTTTATCTATTAATTTACTGTTAAATGAATAATTTCAGCTCCTAAATGAAAATTCATAAAATTTAAAACTTTAATTAAAATAAACAGATCAATACTAGTAATATATTATTAATTATTAATAATAGTAAATAGATTACGATCCTAAAATACAAGTTATATTCCATTGTATGCTTAAAGCTTAGTATCAAAATTGAAGACTGATTATTCTGACTTTGTATTCCAAGTGTATAGGTTCATTCATATTTTACCTATTAATTTACTGTTAAATGAATAATTTCAGTTGCAAAATGAAAATTCATAAGTATTTAAAACTTGAATTAAAATTAAAAAACTAATCTTTACTGTTTTCATCAAAACTGATTTGAGAATTTTACTCTATGTTGACTTTAGATCTTTCATCCCATTACAATAAAATATCAGGGAAAATATTAGTCAGTTTAGTAATTAAAATCAATTTATTTAAAATTTAAAAAATTTAATTGATGAATTTAGAAATTAAAAAACGTGTAGGTTTTTTTGGAGTTGGGTAAATTTTATAGAAATTTCTTATAAGACGTAAATCTACACGTAATGAATAGCTTAAATGCTAGGGACTATAATTACAGGAAAAACTTGGAATTTAAATGCATATAAGTTTCTACTTTTATACAATTATAT
Source organism: Caerostris extrusa (assembly GCA_021605095.1). Lineage (NCBI taxonomy): Eukaryota > Metazoa > Arthropoda > Arachnida > Araneae > Araneidae > Caerostris > Caerostris extrusa. Next base: position 32,682 of record BPLR01012921.1, on the reverse strand, counting down.
TAAACAGCTACTTGTAATATGAATATATATATATATATTCCCTTATATACTTAAAGCTTGGTATGAAATTTGAAGATTGATTACTATGGCTTTGTATTCCAAGTGTATATGTCCATTGATATTTTATGAATAATTTCTGTTGTAAAATGAAATTCCTCTGAATGAATGAATTTTCCTCTACTTTGACTTTACATCTTCCATCAAAATACAATAAAATGTCAAGAAAATATTAATCAAGGTTTAATAATTAAAATAAATTTATTTAAAATAAAAGAAGTTAATTAAAGAATATAGAAATTTAAAAACGTGTATGATTTTTTTTTTTTTTTTTTTTGTGTTAAGTCAATTTCATAGAAATTCCCAATAAGACATACATCTACACGTAATGAATAGTTTAAATGATAGGAATTATAATTACAAGAAAGGCCTGATGGCTGAGTGACTAACGCTCTGGCGCTCTGTACCACAGGTTTCGGGTTTCGAATCCCATCGGTGCCATGGATGCTTGTAATGGTTAGGATTCCACTTTAAGCCAAAGGTCACGGTTTAATATGACCACAGAGTGTTGTTGGGGCAATGTTATTCGCGTCCGTCGCATATCTTCAAGCTATACGTGCCCCATGGTTTATACGTTCTTCCCATGGGTTATATTGCATATCTAGCAAATAGGTTGCATTTCTATAAAGCTATACGTATACCCTAAATGAGTAACAACTATGCAGCTTTTGCTTTATGGCAAAAGGTTAACTGTCTCTGTATTGCCAGCTGCATTAGAACAACAACATGATTACAGGGAATACTCAGAATTTAAGTGCATATAAGTTTCTACTATTATACAATTATATTAAGGGGGCCTGATGGCCGAATGGCTAGCTCTCTGGCGTTCGGTACCACAGGTATCGGGTTCAAATCCCGGCTTTGCCCATGGGTGCTGTAGTGGTTCGGAATCCACTTTAAACTGTAGGTCCTAACAGGATTGTAGAGCGCTGCGGGGGTATTGTTACTCCGCGTCCGTGGCTTACCATCAAGTTACACGCGCCCCCAGGGAAATGCGAAGTGAGTAACATCGGCGCAGCCCTTATGGTGAAAGATCACGGTCTATTTGCCAGCTGCATTAGAAGAAAAAAACAATTATATTAAAACGCCATTTGTCATAGATAAAACAATTAAGTAGTATATATATTAGTATCTGTGTATATGTGTAGTCTAATTGTTCTAGATATTATAATGAATCCCCAAAAAAAAAAAAAAGAAACAAAATACTAAATCGATAATAATTACATTAAAAAAATTAATCACCTAAATTTATAATCAAATATTCTCCCCCCAAAAAAACACTTGTAAACCTGAAAAAGGAGCTTAAATATTTGATAACAGGCTTTAGAAAACCAGGTCACTTTTATTTATCCATTTTCTACCCCAAGATTAATCAAAACCAAATTTAATTGTTAATTTAGCTTGCAGACTGAGACGAAAGACAGGTCGCGTTTTTATTAGGTTGTACAATTACCTTTTTCATTAGAGAGTGGGAACTATTTCTCTCTGCTTTCATGGGCTGTTTAAACCTAATTATTGCATATTAATTTAATTAACACCTTTTTTTTTTTTCTCTTTCTCTCTCTACGTCCCGAAATGGGGGAACTGGCTTTACTGTGTCCTTTTTGATTAAAAGTTCCCCAACCACGTCCACTCTTTGCCTAATTTTCATTTTCCACAACAATTCGTGTTTTTGCTTCTTCTGTGAAGTAGTTTCACTCGTGAAAAATGTAAATATTAAAAAAAAATCTATTATTATGTGCCTCGGTTTCTGGGAGGTGTAATAGAAAAATTTAATTATGCATAGCGGGGCCGTTCATTTGTCTTTCTCTATCTACTATACTAGAAGAAGAACAGCATTCATTGTCGATATTAGAGATTTACTTTAATAGCAAAAGCGTATAGGGCAGGTAAGAATGGGTTAATTAAGTAATGGCGGTTCAGGTTCAAAGTTTTCTTCTAAGGGTTTTTGGAAAGAAAAATGAATAGAGCTTTTTATTATTATTATTATTATTATTATTATTATTACTATTATTATTATAAAGAAAGGCGAATTCATGGGTTCATGGTTTCTTGTGCTTTTAAGCATTATAGAAATTCTAAACAACCTAATTAATATTACTGAAGTTGCTAGTAAAAGAAATTGAGGATTATATTTTTCTTTGTTTTCATATATCAGGGCCTTTTTGTGGGTTTTTTTTTTTATTTATTGTGATTGCTAATTTTATAAGCGATGTGGGGCAATTATATTTGTTCTAAATTTGAGAAGTACAATTAATTAATAAAAATATTCTAGAACCACATTAATTAATTTTTAAAATTAAAATTGAAATAATATACATAAAAGTGTGTGAACTGGTCTTAATTTTTGGTCACTGTAGTATAATGAATATTCTAAATGGCGGTATTATAATTACAAGGAATACTCGGAACTGCATATAAGTTTCTACAATTATATTAAAAGGCTATTTATAATATATTAAAAGCTATTTATAATATAGTAAAAACTATTTATAATATATAAAACAGTTAAGTGATATATATATATATCACTTAATTGTTCTAGATGTTTTAATGAATCACCAAAAAAGTGAAACAACATACTAAATCGATAATAGTTATATTAAATAAATTAATCACCTAAATTTATAATCAAATATGCTTACCCAAAAAAACACTTGTAAAACTGAAAAAAAGGGAGCTTAAATATTTGATAACAGGTTCTAGAAAACCAGGTCTCTTTTATTTATCAATTTTCCTCGCCAAGATTAATCAAAACCAAATTTAATTGTTAATTTAACTTGCACACTGAGACGAAAGACAGGTCGCGTTTTTATTAGGTTGTACAATTACCTTTTCATTAGAGAGTGGGAACTATTTCTCTCTGCTTTCATGAGCTGTTTAAACCTAATTATCGCATATTAATTTAATTAACACCTTTTTTTTTCTCTTTCTCTCTCTACGTCCCGAAATGGGGGAACTGGCTTTACTGTGTCCTTTTTGATTAAAAGTTCACCAACCACGTCCACTCTTTGCCTAATTTTCATTTTTCCACAACAATTCGTGTTTTGCTTCTTCTGTGAAGTAGTTTCACTCGTGAAAATGTAAATATTAAAAAAAAAATCTATTATTATGTGCCTCGGTTTTCTGGGAGGTGTAATAGAAAAATTTAATTATGCATAGCGGGGCCGTTTATTCGTGTTTCTCTATCTACTATACTAGAAGAAGAACAGCATTCATTGTCGATATTAGAGATTTGCTTTTAATAGCAAAAGCGTATAGGGCAGTTAAGAATGGGTTAATTAAGTAATGGCGGTTCAGGTTCAAAGTTTTCTTCTAAGGGTTTTTGAAAGAAAAATGAATAGTCTTCTTTTATTATTATTATTATAGTGAATAGTGGAATTCATGGGTTCAGGGTTTTATTCTTGTGCTTTTAAGCATTATAGAAATTCTAAACAACCTAATTAATATTTACTGAAGTTGTTAGTAGAAGAAACTCGGGAGTGGAAATATAATTAATTTCAATTATCAGGGCCCTTTTTCTGGATTTTAAAAAAATAATATTGCAATTCTTATAAGCTATTATTTATTTTTTAAAGCAATTAATTAATAAAAATAAAATAGAGTCCCATTAATTTATTTTTTTCTCGAAGTAAAATTTTAATAATATATATAAAAGTGTGTGCTTGTTTAATTAAATTTACAGAAATATTTTCGTTTTTCACTCTAATGTGCAAATTAAACTGTATTTCAGTAAAGACATTTTTTTAATGGTTAGGTCGATTATAATATTATAAGGATAATTAAGAATGGGTTAATTAAGTAATGGGGGTTCAGGTTCAAAATTTTTCTTCTAAGGCTTTTGGAAAGAAAACTGAATAGAACTTTTTATTATTATTATTATTATTATTATTATTATTATTATTATTATTACTATTATTATTATAAAGAAAGGCGAATTCATGGGTTCATGGTTTCTTGTGCTTTTTTAAGCATTATAGAAATTCTAAACAACCTAATTAATATTACTGAAGTTGCTAGTAAAAGAAATTGAGGATTATATTTTTTCTTTGTTTTCATATATCAGGGCCTTTTTGTGGGTTTTTTTTTTTTTTTTTATTTATTGTGATTGCTAATTTTATAAGCGATGTGGGGCAATTATATTTGTTCTAAATTTGAGAAGTACAATTAATTAATAAAAATATTCTAGAACCACATTAATTAATTTTTTAAAATTAAAATTGAAATAATATACATAAAAGTGTGTGAACTGGTCTTAATTTTTGGTCACTGTAGTATAATGAATATTCTAAATGGCGGTATTATAATTACAAGGAATACTCGGAACTGCATATAAGTTTCTACAATTATATTAAAAGGCTATTTATAATATATTAAAAGCTATTTATAATATAGTAAAAACTATTTATAATATATAAAACAGTTAAGTGATATATATATATATCACTTAATTGTTCTAGATGTTTTAATGAATCACCAAAAAGTGAAACAACATACTAAATCGATAATAGTTATATTAAATAAATTAATCACCTAAATTTATAATCAAATATGCTTACCCAAAAAACACTTGTAAAACTGAAAAAAAGGGAGCTTAAATATTTGATAACAGGCTCTAGAAAACCAGGTCTCTTTTATTTATCAATTTTCCTCGCCAAGATTAATCAAAACCAAATTTAATTGTTAATTTAACTTGCAGACTGAGACGAAAGACAGGTCGCGTTTTTATTAGGTTGTACAATTACCTTTTTCATTAGAGAGTGGGAACTATTTCTCTCTGCTTTCATGGGCTGTTTAAACCTAATTATCGCATATTAATTTAATTAACACCTTTTTTTTTCTCTACGTCCCGAAATAGGGAACTGGCTTTACTGTGTACTTTTTGATTAAAAGTTCCCCAACCACGTCCACTCTCTGCCTAATTTTCATTTTCCACAACAATTCGTGTTTTTTTGCTTCTTCTGTGAAGTAGTTTCACTCGTAAAAAATGTAAATATTAAAAAAAAAAAATCTATTATTATGTGCCTCGGTTTTCTGGGAGGTGTAATAGAAAAATTTAATTATGCATAGCGGAGCCGTTTATTCGTCTTTCTCTATCTAGTATACTAGAAGAGGAACAGCATTCATTGTCGATATTAGAGATTTACTTTAATAGCAAAAGCGTATAGGGGAGTTAGGAAAGGGTTAATTAAGTAATGGGGGTTCAGGTTCAAAATTTTTCTTCTAAGGCTTTTGGAAAGAAAACTGAATTTGCCTTCTTTTATTATTATTATTATTATTATTATTATTATTATTATTATTATTATTACTATTATTATTATAAAGAATGATGGAATTCATGGGTTCAGGGTTTTATTCTTGTACTTTTAAGCATGATAGAAATTCTAAGCAAACTAATTAATATTTACTGAAGTTGTTAGTAGAAGAAATTTATTTATTTTCAATTATCAGAAGCCTTTTTATGGGGTTTTTTTTTTTTTTAAATTGTTGTTAATTTTATAAAAGGATATGGGGTAATTATTTTTTTCTAAATTTCTAGACAACTGCAATTAATTAATAAAAATAAAATAGTGTCAAGTTAATTTTTTTTTTTAAGTAAAATTGAAATACTATACATAAAAAGTGTGTGAATCTTTAATTAAATTTACAGAAACATTTTTGTTTTCTTCACTTAATGTGCAAAATTAGACTCTTAACTTGGTAAAAAGTAATTTTTTAATGGTTAGGTTGATTATAATACACAGTCCAGTCGCATTAATGTGAGCACCTGTCAAAGCCAGAATATACACTCTTGTATATTCTGGTTTTAAATGGAGTGTGGAATGTGGTATTAAGTGGTATTAAGTGGAATTCTTTATATACACTCCACTGCAATGTGCCGCCACCTGCCTTTTGTGATTGGTTATTTCACGTTGACGTCGAAAGTAGGTGGTTGTCACATTAATGTGACTGGACTGTGTATTATAATGATAATTAAGAATGGTGTAATTAAGTAATGGAGGCTCAGGTTCAAAATTTCTTCTATGGCTTTTTGGAAAGAAAAATGAATAGGCCTTCTTTTAATATTATTATAATTACAACAATAATTGTAAAGAATGGGGGAATTCATGGGCTCAGGGTTTTATTCTTGTGCTTCTAAGAATTATAAAAATTTTAAACAACATAACTAATATTTACTGAATTTGTTAGTAGAAGAAATTGGGGAGTGGAAATTTATTTATTTTCAATTATCAGAGGTCTTTTTATGCTGTTTTTTTTTAATGAAAATTAATTTTATAAACGATGTGGTGTAATTATTTTTTTTCTAAATTTCTAGAGAAGGGCTTTTTATGGTAATTAAAAATGGTTTTTATATATATAACAATTAAGTGATATATATATATATCACTAAATTGTTCTGGATATTTTAATGAATCACCAAAAAAGCGAAATAGAATACTAAATCGATAATAATTACATTTAAAATCATCTAAATTTATAATCAAATATGCTCCCTGCAAAAAAAAAAACACTTGTAAACCTGAAAAAAAACGAACTTAAATATTTAATAACAGGCTTTAGAAAGCCAGGTCTCTTTTATTTATCAATTTTCCTCGCCAAGATTAATCAAAACCAAATTTAATTGTTAATTTACCTCGCAGACTGAGACGAAACACAGGTCGCGTTTTTATTAGGTTGTACAATTACCTTTTTATTAGAGAGTGGGAACTATTTCTCTCTGCTTTCAGGGCTGTTTAAACCTAATTATCGCATATTAATTTAATTAACACCTTTTTTTTTTTCTTCTCTACGTCCCGAAATGGGGGAACTGGCTTTACTGTGTCCTTTTTTGATTAAAAGTTCCCCAACCGCGTCCCCTCTTTGGCTAATTTTCATTTTCCACAACAATTCGTGTTTTGCTTCTTCTGTGAAGTAGTTTCACTCGTGAAAAATGTAAATATTAAAAAAAAAAAAAAAGAAATCTATTATTATGTGCCTCGGTTTTCTGGGAGGTGTAATAGAAAAATTTAATTATGCATAGCGGGGCCGTTTATTCGTCTTTCTCTATCTACTATACTGAAGAGGAACAGCATTCATTGTCGATATTAGAGATTTACTTTAATAGCAAAAAGCGTATAGGGCAGTTAAGAATGGGTTAATTAAGCAATGGCGGTTCAGGTTCAAAATTTTATCCTAAGGGTTTTGGAAAAAAAACTAAATAGACCTTATTTTTTAATTATTATTATTATTATTATTATTATTATTATTATTATTATTTTAAAGAAAGGGGAATTCGTGGGTTCAGGGTTTTATTCTTGGGCTTTTAAGCACTATAGAAATTCTAACCAGCCTAATTAATATTCACTGAAGTAGTTAGTAAAAGAAATTCAGGAGTGGTAATTTATTTATTTTCAATTGTCAGGGGCCTTTTTATGAGCTTTTAATTAAAAATTTTTTACCTTTAATATCTTTTTCAATTTTTTTTTTAATTATTGTGATTTTTAATTTTATAAGTGATGTGAGGTTATTATTTTTTTTCTAAATTTCTAAAGAAATTTAAATAATTAATAAAAATAAAATGTAGTCCCATTAATTTTTTTGTAAGTAAAATTAAATAATATACTTAAAAGTGCGTGAATGTTTCATTAAATTTATAGAAATATTCTCGTTTTTCGCACTTAATGTGCAAATTCGATTGTCTTAGACCGGTAAAAAATATTTTTTATGATTAGGCTTTTTTGGAAAGAAAGCTGAATAGACCTTCTTTTATTATTATTATTATTACTATTATTATAAAGAATGGTGGAAGTCATGGGTTCAGGGTTTTATTTTTCTGCTTTTAAGCATTTTAGAAATTTTAAAAACCTAATTAATATTTACTGAAATTGTTAGTAGAAGAAATTTTGGATTGTACTTTTCTTTATTTTCAATTATCAGGGAGCCTTTTAATTAATGTGATTGCTAATTTTATAAGCGAAGTGGTGTGGCAGTTATTTTTTTTTTTCTAAATTTGAGAAATATAATTAATTAATAAAATCAAACTAGAATCACATTAACTAATTTTTTTAAGTAAAATTGAAATAATATACATAAAAGTCAATGAACTGGTCTTACTTTTTGGGCACTGTAGCATAACGAATATTTTAAATGGAGATATTATAATTACATTGAATACTCAGGAAGTGCATATAAATCTGTACTCTTATACAATTATATTAAAAAGCTATTTATAATATATTAAAAATCTATTTATAATATATTAAAAACTATTTGTAATATACATAACAGTTAAGTGCTATATATATATCACTTAATTGTTCTAGATATTTTAATGAATCACCAAAAAAGTGAAACAACATACTAAATCGATAATAATTACATTAAATAAATTAATCACCTAAATTTGTAATCAAATATGCTCCTTGCAAAAAAAAAAAACACTTGTAAACCTGAAAAAAAAAGGAGTTTACATATTTGATAACAGGCCTTAGAAAGCCAGGTCTCTTTTTATTTATCAATTTTCCTCGCCAAGATTAATCAAAACCAAATTTAATTGTTAATTTAACTTGCAGACTGAGACGAAAGACAGGTCGCGTTTTTATTAGGTTGTACAATTACCTTTTTTATTAGAGAGTGGGAACTATTTCTCTCTGCTTTCATGGGCTGCTTAAATCTAATTATCGCATATTAATTTAATTAACACCTTTTTTTTTCTCTACGTCCCGAAATGGGGGAACTGGCTTTACTGTGTCCTTTTTGATTAAAAGTTCCCCAACCACGTCCACTCTTTGCCTAATTTTCATTTTCCACAACAATTAGTGTTTTTGCTTCTGCTGTGAGTAGTTTCACTCGTGAAAAATGTAAATATTAAAAAAAAAGAAATCTATTATTATGTGCCTCGATTTTCTGGGAGGTGTAATAGAAAAATTTAATTATGCATAGCGGAGGCGTTTATTCGTCTTTCTCTATCTACTATCTGGAAGAGGAACAGCATTCATTGTCGATATTAGAGATTTACTTTAATAGCAAAAGCGTATAGGGCAGTTAAGAATGGGTTAATTAAGTAATAGGGTTCAGGTTCAAAATTTTTTTCTTCTAAGGGTTTTTGGAAAGAAAACTGAATAGATCTTCTTTTTATTATTATTATTATTATTATTATTACTATTATTATTCTAAAGAAGGGGGAATTCATGGGTTCACGGTTTTATTCTTGTGCTTTTAAGCATTATAGAAATTCTAAGCAACCTAATTGATATTTAATTAAGTTGTTAGTGGAAGAAATTTATTTTCAATTATCAGGGGCCTTTTTATTTGTTTTTTAAAAACTGTTTATTTTAACGATGTGGGGTAATTATTTTTCTAATTTTCTAGAGAAGAACAATTAATTAATAAAAATAAAATAGAGTAGCATTAATTTTTTTTTTTGGAAGTGAAATTAAAATTATACTAGTGTACATAAAAATATGCGAATGTTTAATTAAATTTACAGAAATATTTTCGTTTTTTTACACCTAATGTGCAAATCAGACAATCTTATTTCTGTAAAATAATTTTTCAAGATTAGGTTGATTATAATATTATAAGGATAATTAAGAATGGGGTAATTAAGCAATGGGGTTTCAGGGTCAAAAATGTTTCTCTAATGCTTTTGGAAAGAAAACTGAATAGGTCTTCTTTTTATTATTATTATTATTATTATTATTTTATTATCATTATTATTATTATAATTATAAAGAATGGGAATTCATGGGTTCATAGTTTTATTCTTGTGCTTTTAAGCATGATAGAAATTCTAAACAACCTAATTAATATTTACTGGAATTGTTAATAGAAGAAATTCGGGAGTTGAAATTTATTTACTTTCAATTATCAGGGGGCTTTTATATGGATTTTTAAACAAATAATTTTTAACTTTATAAACGATGTGGCGTAATTATTTTCAGAATTTCTAGAGAAGTACAATTAAGTAATAAAAAAAAAATACATAAAAATATGTGAATATTTAATTAAATTTACAGAAATATTTTCGTTTTTCACACTTAATGTGCAAATTAGAATCTTACCATGGCAAAGAAATTTTCTTCATGACTAGGTTGATTATAATATTATAAGTATATTTAAGAATGGAGCAAATAAGTAATGGGTGTCAGATTTAAAACTTTTCTTCCAATTTTCAGAATTCATGGGTCTAAAATTGAATAGACCCCTCTTTTTCAATAAAGAATGAGAAACTCATAGGATCATGTTTGTATTCTTGTGCATTTTATTATTATAGAAACCTCTGTTCAAAGTGGGGTGCCGCAATCGACCATAAAGAACAACGAATTGATGATTCTTAAGCAGTGTTTGGAGCTGTTCAATCGTAATAAACCCGAATTTTTGCGTCGATATGTGACAATGGAGGAAACATGGCTCCATCATTTCACACCGAGTCCAATCGACAGTCAGCCGAGTGGACTGCACGTGATGAACACTAAAAATGCTATAACTTCACTAAAAAATGCTATAACTCACATACTAATTGTGCAACAGCTGTCAAATTTATACACGTGTATTTTGAAGGTTAGGGCTAACTAAAATCATATGGATTTAATACTAGTAGCGCCATCTATGTGTCAGCCTACGCACTATTCAGCCTACCTGTTATGTTTATAAAGCTTCTTTTTTTTCAAGCTTTTTAGAATATTTTTTATCAGAAATATATTTATCGTGTATATTGTAACCTGTCTTGTGTTTGTATTCTTTATTTGACTTTTCATGATAAAGTTATTTTAATGTTTAACATTCTAACTTTGTTATATATATATATTAATAATTTTTTATTTATTATTTATTTCAGATACATACAAATTTAACATTCATTAATCAACAATAGGAGAAATTATAATACTTGGATTTTTTTTGTATATTTAATTTAATTGAGATAATTAAACACAATAAATTTTCAGAAAACTTAGTAAAACTCATTTTTTCTTCGGGAAAACATTGAATGTTTATAATAAAAGAGATAATTTAATTTTCTTAAAAATTAATGGTAGTAAACTACTATATTTTATTCTTTCGGTAGCGCGTATGAATTAGAGTGTGATTTATTAAAAACAATTTCAATAACCATAAAAAAATTTATACTTTACTAATCAATTTATAATTTTCTTTTGTTTTACAAGATTTCCATTAATTATTAAAATAAATTTTTTTTTTTCATGATTGTGAAATTTTTCTTAATCTAATATTATTCTTGAGTTTAAGGATGAATAATAATTAAGAGGAATTAAATTGTTATTTTATCAATTATTATCTAGACTAAAGGGTACTAATGAGACAATTACTTTTACCTACATTAATATAACTTAAATCTGGCATACAAATTGCTTTTAAATGGAATTTTCAATTAAATGACTTTAAATTTAATTAAAGATCAAATTTTATAAAGCATTTTTTACATATTATTGTTAAAATTTTAATTAATGTAAAATCCTTTGTTCATTTATTTAAAAACTAATTATTTTTAGTTAAATAAAAATGGTATTAACTAGATTAATAAAGTTTTTAGTTTCTGCTTTTTGAAAAGGAAATCATTTTGCATATTTTTATTGTATTACTTTCAGCAAACTATTGAATTTGTAGTGTTTCATAGTTTATGATACTTGTAACCATACTTCTCCTATGCACTACAACAGAGCACCCTGTGGCCTACAAGAGAAATGGTCAGTAGGCCTCGAGACTCTCATCCGAGAGGAAGTACATTACAAACAGTGCTTCCACTGAAAAACATTTAGTATAGCGTAATCACGCACTCCTATTGAGAAACGTTTAGTTTACAATCCATCATCCCAAGAAGAAATATATTTAACGCTACCCTGCGTATTTGTTGGTCTACAGACTCTCACCGAGAGGTAGTATATTCCGCGCATCCCGCACAAACCTGACTATCGGCCTTTCGGATTAGAAGTTGAATCCTTCCACGAATCTAGAATTATCTGTTTTTAAATGTGTTAAACATTTAACAATATGTTAACACATTTATGGGTTCTATGTGTGTTCACATTTGTGTTTTTATGTTCACACATGTTAACACATATGTGTTAACAATATGTTTATCTTTAATTGTATATATGTATGTGTTGTTTGTCCGTGTGCAAATAAAGCTATGCATTCTCAAACCTGCGTCTCTCAAGTTTCAACCCAACCACACCCAGTTACAATCCAGCAGCTGCACAACTGATAGCACTACATACTGTATATTATATATAATATTTCATGTTAAACTTAATTATACTATAATAACCAAGCTTTTAATCACTGGGGAAGTTTTGAGATTGCCTAATTCATGTTAAAAAGCATAAATTCCAGAAATGAACTGTTATCCGGTAATGTTTATGTGCTAATTTTTTTTTCTTTTATATAAAAGCTAGTCAAATATTTTATTGAATCAATTAAATTCTAGACATTTTAAAATATATTTCTTTATATATTTATTCTATTAAGAAAATATCATGCTTTTTTTTTTAATCTTTAATATATTTAACTTCTGTTTTAGATAAATTATAATTTATTTCATTTAAATGGTTCAATAAACCTATTTTAATTTTTTCCTTTTTATCTGATTTTATTTTAATTATTGATTTTTATATTTCAAGATTCATTTTTTGACTGGGACATCCTGTTCAGGTTCATCTTTTTTAAATCATCCTTTTGAGAATCATCTTTTTTTGGACCCAACCACATCCAGTTATAATCCAGCTTCTGCAACCGACAACACATAATTCCTGTTATAACATTATATAAATTCCTGTTATAACATTATTATACCGAGTACTATAATTGTTAAGTTTATAATCATTGGAGAAGTTTTGAGATTGCTAAATTATGTACAATAGTATAAATTCAGAGATGTTCTGTTATCCGTGCGTGCTTTTTTTTTCCTTTTATTTTTAAAGCTAGACAAATAATTTTATTGAATAAATTAAATTCTAGACATTTTAGGATATATTGTTTGAGATATTTATTCTATTAAGAAATATCAGGTTTTTTAAGTCTTTGATTTATTTACCCTCGGTTTTATATAAATTATAATTTACTTCATTAAATGTCCTGTTGAACTTGTTTTAAATTTTCTTTTTAATTTGATTTTGTTTTAATTATTGATTTTTATATTTGCAAGCCTCAAATTTTGCATAAGGTTCATTTTCATCAGAACGTCTTGTTCGGGCTCATCTGCTTTTGAATCCCCTTTTTGAGAATCATCTTTTAAGAATCATCTTTTTGGAGTCATCTTGTTAGGGCCTAATTTCTGCAGAGTCTTTTTTAATATAGACTTCTGATTCTCAGAATCTTCCTCAATTTGATTCTTTTCTGAGCCTAATTTGAGTATTACTTCGGTTTCTTGTACTGAAGGTGCTTCCTCGGGTTTTTCAGTTATAATCTGGGCTCCTTTATCGGATTCTTCATCGGTTAAATTCTTTTCCGGTTCTTCAACTGTGCTTCTCGTGTCATCTGAATCTAATGTACTTGCAGAATCTAATGTAGATTTAGAATCTAATGTACTAGCTTGTTGCTCCTCATCCTTTTGAGAAGGCGTTTCTACCACATACTTTAAAATTTCTTCCAAAGTTTTCCTTCCAGCTTCAGGTTCTTTTATAATGAAAAAAAGAAGAATTATTTTTAATCATAATTCATTTATTTGTAACAATCATGAGTCTTTTAAATTTTTAAATAATATTATATATTTAGTTATTTTGGGCCTAAATGGCCTAGTGATATCTCTCTCTCTCTCTCTCTCTCATTTGTTAATTATTTGTCAAAAAAATGGATACGATGTAATATAGGGTGTACGTTAATAAAGCTCAATGGTCACTAAATATTTAGAATTTTCATTTCATTGTTGCTATGAGCTTAGGATTAAGCAATGTTTTTGAATACTATTTTCCCATATCCATATCAAAAAGTCTAAATGAACTCAAAGCGTTAAAAAGTCTAAAGGAATTCGAAATGTAATAAATGATGCTCGATGAACATGACAATTTGATTTTTTTTTTTAGTTCGTTAATGTCACTAGCTAATGAAGGAACAATGTCTGAACAAAACAACCACAGTAAATAATATATTTTTCACATAACCTTATAAAAAAAAGTCCAAAGACATATAAAGTTTAAAAAAAAAGTCTAATAAGATTTAAGTACTACTTGCAACTAATGACGCTTGATGACCGCGATAATTGTTTTTATTGCATTAATCAGTGTTACGAGTTACGGATTAGCATTATAACAACAAACAAACTTTTTCACATATTCCCATACTAAAACATTTTTCTTTGTTCTAATGCAGCTAGCAAACACATAGACAGCTTAGTCTTGGATGCCTTAAGGCAAAAAGCACTGCACAGACGTTACTCACTTTGCATTACCCAGGGGCGCGTGTAACTTGAAGATAAACCACGGACGCGGAGTAACAATGCCCCCGCAACGCTCTTCGATCCTATTAGGACCGGGACCTACGACTTATAGTGGATTCCGAACCACTACAAACATCCATGGCACCGACGGGACTCGAACCCGAAACCTGTGGTAACGAGCGCCAGAGCGCTAGCCACTCGGCCATTCAGGCCCATACTAAAACATTCAAAGCTACAAAAGGTCAGTTGTCGTTTCTAAAGTTAATGATGCACTCATTTAATACTGCAAATAGTTTTTTAAGTTACTTTTAAAGGCGTAAAGATTTTTTGAAATGAAAGAATCTGGTATTTAATTACGAAATTTCCAAAAACTCTTGAAAAAGTCTTGATAAAAAATATTTTTACATACTTGTGGTATTGTTATACAGTTCAATTAACTCTTTTGTCAAAAATTAAATAATAAAAGTTTTAATTTTAATAATTTTAGATGAATAATTATTTTTTAAAACTCTTAAAAATAAAAAATTGGAATATAACATTTTATTTGAAAAATAAAAATTATTTACTCACTTTTTGCCTTTCTCAGTGGAGGTACGACCCGATTTTTACGCCGGTTTACATTTGCCTCTCTTTCTTCAAGCCACGCTCTCTCCAGCTCAAACCCTTTTTCTACCCAAGCTACCTGCTCTGCCACTTTGCGCTCCCAGAATTCTTCCAGCTATGTAGAAACAAGTATAAGTCAATTCCTACTTTCTTTTCACTATATTGCAGAAAGTCCTTTATAAATAAAGTTTAAATTCTCCTCTTACATCTGTCGCCATCTATTGGTAGATAACTTTTATTTACGAGCAAATGTAAATTAAATCTAAAAAAAACATGCAACTTAATCTAAAAAGCTAAAATTAAGTAATTAAATTAAATTAATGAATTAATATTTGAAAAAAAAAACTGTATTAACATAAAAAGTGCACCCACTACAAGTTTAAAAAAATGTATTTGAACTTGAGTGGATGAATAAAAAAAGTATTCTATTAACGATTGAAAATTTGAACAAGATATATATATATAGGGAGAGTGTGAACTAATAGTAAGAATTGAAAAAAAAGGGGATAGGTTTAATTACATAACATCTGAATCTGTTAAAAATGTATTGTATCAATGTCAAAGGCCATCAAATCAAATGCCTCTGCATTAAAAAGTAATTGTAGTCATAAATGATTTGTTATATTTTCTGATATTTGTTCCAATTCAAATGAAAAGTCGGTTAAAAATTCAGATTACCAGTTCTTTAACAACCTTTATATTAATTAGTTGTAACGTCCAACGTTACTAACAAAATTATTTGCAAAGCGGAATTTAAGTATGATTACATTTTTACGGTTTTTGATACTACTTTTGTTTTTAATAATCATAAAAAAAACAATTTGTGGCTAACTATGTGTTCCTCAGGAGTAAATCGTCACTGATGGCCATTTGTTACAATTTCATTAAAATTTAGTAGACTCGGTTATGATCTTAATATATTATTTTATACATATTATATTTTGAACTTTCTCTCATGTGACTCGTAAATATGAAGCAGTTA
The DNA here is from genome assembly GCA_021605095.1 of Caerostris extrusa. NCBI lineage: Eukaryota > Metazoa > Arthropoda > Arachnida > Araneae > Araneidae > Caerostris > Caerostris extrusa. The sequence goes on along the minus strand of BPLR01012921.1, from coordinate 16,666 downwards.
CTCATAAAAGTTCTCCAAGAAGGTATTACTCTCCCTATAACAGGTATAACAAAATCAATATGCAATATCTTTCTACAACAGATATAATAAACTCAGTATACAATATACAATATCACTCTATAACGGAACTAACGCCGATGTATATTATATGAATTAGATGATATACGATAAATAAAATATAAGCATGAAAAAGCACTTCAACTCGCCTGGATTGAATCAATACTTTTTACGAAAAAAAAATTTGAATTACTTTCTAAAATCACTTTAAGTAAATCACTTCATAAAAGTTTATTTTTCTCTTTTTCATAAAAATGTTCAAATATAAATGCTCATTTCAAATAAAAGAGTCTTTGCTGAGAAAAGCTTCCTAATACTCTCCATAGAGAATTTTATTACCAACTTATTGAGCATGAAGGCAGATGATATTTATATTAATTAGATGGACTATTAGGCAGATGATATTTAATTGTCTACAAAATGTTCAGAAGCAAGACACGTGAATCCTTCATATGAAAGAAAACATGAATTTCATTTGGTGAAAAAGTCGAAGTTGTAAAGCAAAGTGTGATTAAACAATTTTGCATCCAAAACATTGAATCATCTGGACAACATGAGCAGCTGTTACCACCAGTGCTATGATGAAGTGAAAATGCTTGCCAAAAAAATTGCCTAGTATCATTTATTGATCTACATGCGAAAAGGTTTAATTACTTGTGTGAAGTTTTACTTCTTGAAAAATAATTTTCGGCAGCCAATTTACTACAGAAATTTTTGAAATATTTTAAGATTTATAAGTTTTTCAATGTACAACTTCGCCTGTTTCTGTGTTTATTTAAACTGCTGTTAAGTGAACCGAAAATTCATTGTTGGTAAACATAAAATTATACAATTGATATTAGAATCCAAAATTTTATACATTATCTAATTATTTTAAATTGTAATCCTTTAAATATTGAATGTTGAAACAAGTAGTAATTTAAACAATCTTAATTTTACTTACATTTTAATCCATATTTACTTCTATATTCCAATTTTTTGGGATTTGTCAATAACAACAACAATAGAAACCTTAATTGCTAATAGATTTTCATTTATGTATTTTAATATGAAACAACCGAATAACTGCAAGTGGTTATCAGTAGATCAGTGAGTTCTACCTCTCTCTCTCATACTTTGTTTTTAAATATTTAATTTTATTGACTCATAGAGCTTTAAGCTATTGACTTTTGGTTTTCAAATATACGTAATGCTATTCTTGTATTTATAAATTTATCTCGTGAGCAATTTCAATACACCACAATGATGTTTCAGCAAACAATTTGACGTAGCTCTCTACTACTTGCAAATGGCAAGCAATAAAATATCAGCTTTCACAGGAACGTTTAAAATCATCGCCTGAATTTCCTTATCAGATATCACAAGTGGTGATTCAGAAAAATGTAGCTGAATGCCAGTTAATTAAATCTGTGTAAGTGATCAGTTTGCAATTTAACATAGCAGTCTTAAATTCAGCAACATTTTAATCTATATGTATTTGTCTACATTTTAAAAGTCTTCAAAGCCCTACTTTATCGCGCGTTTTTAATTGTTGGTCAAGCGTTTTTAATTGTTGGTCAACATTGCCAATATAATATTTTCTGGATGACCAAAATAGGCCGACCAATGTTTCTTAGTAATGTTCGTTCTATCATTCTCATTAATTTTTCAAGCATATATCGAGATTTGTTTATTACATTATAAAAAGTGTTAACTCATATGATGGAGGGACTACTAAGTTTTACTATCAAGCTATTTACATACGTATACCCTAATAGCAAACTCGGCTAAAACTTTCAAGTTCCCTATGGGTCTTTTGTTGAAATATATAATCTCAGAATTATATTTCCAGTCGTTTAGCACCTTGAATGACTCAGCTTTCCTTTATCCTTTCATTAAAGTTTTAATATTTCCATTTAAAACTCCAGTACATGTTTCGTTGAGATATCGTGGATCTGTTCAAAGTTCGTCAATGGCAACATCATGCAAAGTTATTCGTAACTTTTCATAGCTTGTTACAGGCATGTTTTTTACAAGATTCTATCTTTTATTGTAATTTCTCCACTCCTTTTGGTCCAATAGTTTTTTCGTCAAATTTATTTATACAACTATACACTCAGTTCCATAAATTATATACAATTCTTGATGAGTTTTTGCAAAATTATGCTTTTGAGTGGAAACACAAATAATCTCACTTCGCAATTATCCTGAAACTGCACAAAGAATTTTACTGCTATGATTTTTTTAATTTATAAAGAAACATTCTTTTCTTCTACTTTATTTGTGTAACAGCCCCATGGTGGGCCAAGACCGATGCCTACTGGCAGATTTCGAGACAGGAGATGTTTTGTTTCTTTTTGCGGGATAGGGTTGTCAGCTCTACGCCCAACCTTCTAAAGTCATATTAGACTAGGGCTTGAATGACCTAGTGCCTAGCGCTATGGAGTTCAGTGTCATAGGTATCGTGTTCGAGTCTCGATGGTTTTATGGATGTTTGTAGTGGTTCGGAATCCACTTTAAGCCGTAGGCTCCGGTCTCATATGACTGTAGAGCGTCATTGAGAGCTATAAGACTTCTTTCTCCACATCATTCAAAAACTATATAGGGGTGACTCAGCTCTAGGCACAGTTATATGGTGTGGTGTAGTAGCAGTAGTCATATTAGACTGGGACCTACGGTTAAAAATGGATTCCGAACCACTACAAACATCCACAGCAACGCCAGGACTATAAAGAAACATCTATTGTTTTAAAAAATATATGACATATAATTTATTAGTCACTCATTATAATTAACACATTTCAATTTTTATCTGTAGCCTATTTCAAAACATTGGTCTTCAAAATTAGGAATTCTGACATATATTGTAATTAAAAAATTTTACCTTCATTAGTAATTTACATATTTCTCCAAATGAACAGATATTCACTCTATTAGCATGCATATTTTGAGTTAAATATTTGTTGTGCATATTTTTTGTGACACAGCAATAATATTTGTGGCAATAATGAGATGAAATATTAAATCTCATTATTGTCACAAATATGGCGGTGGTTCCGGTCTAATATGATTGCAGAGCGTAGGGCTGAAAACCCTACCCCGTAAAAAGGAAAACATCTGTCTCAAAATCTGCCAGTAGTAGACGCCTTGGCTCACCCTGCACCATGGGGCTGTTGCACCAATGACGAAGAAGAAGAAAATATGTAGGCATATAAACGATTTATCATTAATCAGTATGTAACGCAATTTGTAGAAAATAACCACAAGAATATAAAAGGAATTTAAAACTTTTGAATCCTTCTGAGGGGTCTTAACCCATAGATGGGAAGAATTTCCGGCATATGGATTTATAATGGCTATCCTAGGTTAAATATGCTTGGGCTTCCCTTGTAAGGATTTGAACACAGCTCCCTAGTTTTAATAATAGTCTGACAGCTAGGCTAAATAAATTTATTATTGTTAAATAAAGGAAATTAATGAATTGAACTAAAATATATGCACATAATTTAAAAATTTTAAAAATATGCTTTAATTGTGGTTGACTTAAAAAAAAAATTTTTCAACCTAAAACAATTAACCTTCAAATCAGAAGAAAATATTTTAAAAACTACTTATCAAATTAAAAGCTATAAATTTAAATTACTTTTTAATGGTTCATGGATCATTTTTTCTAATTACTATCAGAAAAAAAGAAGTTTGATTTATTATAAAGTGAATGATTAGTCTTGAAATTATTCTAATCTCATTTGAATTATCAGTAAAAAAAATGTATCAACTCCTTTTCAACGACCACATTAAGGCTGGTTAAATAATTAATTGAATTCAAAACTTTTTATGTATTAAATATTTCTTACTTTCTTTTTCCTCTCATTTTTTCCAACTCTCTTTCTCGACAAACATCATTCATATGCAGCATGTCGCGTCTAGCCAGTTCTATCTCCTTTTGCTTCTTCATTTCATCTGTCTGAAAAATTTTTAGAAGTATAATGGGGAAATTAAATAAAAAAATAATAACTAAATACTACTGTGCCCAAAAAGTAAGACCAATTTTTATTTTTTTTTTTTTTTTCAAAAACTCTTGATTTATTCTTCCAAATTTATTTCATCGCACGGTGGGAATACGGAGGTTTGGAACAATATGGGTTTCCTTTTGGCGAAAACGTCACAAAGAATCAATGCAGTATGAGCTGGCGCATTCAGATGTTTTCGGTACCAATCGAGATTTGACGCGTTTGAGGCCCAAAACCGATCCTTTTGAAATTCCAACATCATCATCATCAAGGTCTCTAATTGTAAACCGACGGTTTGCAAGCAACCAAATCTTTAATTTTTTTTGTAGGTGAGCTTCGTCAATTGAGGGTGATGGTCGACCAGAGGACTCTTCGTCTTCAACGCGTTCTCTGCCTTCTTTTGAACTGTTTATAGCACTTCTATCAAAGCGCGTGGCGATTCACGTTGAATCTCTTCAATCGACTCAAAATGTCCCTGGAGTGGTCTTTTGAGCTTAGGAATAGCCGGAAGTAGCACGGTGTGAATACGATGGTTGTGGAACGATATGGGTTTCATTTTTGGCGAAAAAGTCACGAAGAATCAATGCAGTGTCAGCTGGTCATTATTGTAATTCAAAAACCAAGAGTTATCTTTCCTTAAATGTGGCCTCTTTTTGCGAATAGCTTCACGCAAACGACGCATAACACTCAAATAATATTCCTTGTTGACAGTTTGGCCCAGCGAAAAAGAATTCATAATGGACCACACCATGGTAATCGAAATTCAAATTCCATATACCCGGGAATATTAAATTGAAAATTGGTTTTTCTTTTTGGGCACAGTAGTAGAATAAAATTTTAAAAAAAGACATCACAAAAGATGATTAAGTAAGATTAAAAATTGTAAAAATAGGAATAATTAAAAATGCAAATCAAATATTTTATTAATGAAGTATTTTTTTTCCTTAAAAATAATTTTAATAGAATTGAGTTTTTTAAGAGCATATTAATTTTTACTAATATTTCTAATGATAAAAATGTAAAACTTTAATTATAATAATTTTTAAAAGCTAGATATAATTATGTATATTCACAAATGATTAAGAAAAATTTTTTAATATATTTTTTTAAAAAATTTCTTTACCATTTGTTAATTTCATACCTCGACAAATATTTTAATTAATTTACACCATTCATAGAATATGTACTATATGTTCGATATATATGGTATTCGACCATTTCATAAGTTTGATTTCAAAGTATTTTTTTTTTTTTTTTGTTTTATTAATGAAGACCTTTTTTTTCTTTTTTAAGAACAATTTTAATGGAATTAAAAATTTGATAAAATATTAGTTTTTACTAATGTCTCTAATGATAAAAATGTAAAACTTTAATTATAATAATTTACAAAAGGTTGTTAGATTTTATCGTAAACTTCAATTTATTAACAAGTAATATAAAAAATATATTTAAAAGTCAATTCCTACTTTTTTCACTATATTGCAGAAAGTCCTTTATAAATAATTTTCATTCATTTTTTTTAAATTTATCTGGCGCCATCTATTGGTAGATACATGCAACTTAAATCTAAAAAAACTAAAATTAATTAATTAAATTTAATATTACTGAATTAATATTTGAAAAACTGCATTAACATCAAATGTCATCCACTACAAGTTCGAAAAATGTATTTGAACTTGAGTGGATGAATAAAAAAAAGTATTTTATGAGCGACTGAAAATTTGAACAAGATATATATAGGGAGAGTGTGAGCTAATAGAAGGAACTGAATAATAGCTATATGTAAATATATATATATTATAACACTCTGAATGATGGGAATTTTCTAATGTTTTCTCGCAAAACACGAAATATGGGGCAGTTACCCTTAAAAGCACTCTGAAAAGACGTAATTTTCCCTTTCTCCATCGGGGCCTTTCGTGGTATACATTGGTGTAATGTGAGACATGCTGATGTACAAAATAACATAAATAATAGCTTTATCACTGCCTCACCAATAGTTTAATGGAACTATGTACTAGTTAAATAGTTGTTGCCGACATTACATTCACTACTTTTAAAACACATTACTCTTTGGCATAGAGCAATCGCAACACTTGCAGTCTTACACATCGTATTCTTGCAGAAAATCAACAACTGGGCAGAGAGTTAGTTGACAGGCGAACTACATCAACATAGTTTTTTAGATTTTTCTGACTCCAGTGTGGGTCAGAGTTAGAGTAGCCCTACTGTAGCCCATGCATGTCGTAAAAGGCGACTAAAATGGGTACCCAATGCCCGGGGTATAACTGGTGGGGTAAAGTCAGACTTCTCTCTTTGGGTGCCCCATGTCTTTGTGCCGCAAAGTCAAGGAAAAGAAGAAGATTTATTTTTTACCCTTTATCATGACCACACTGGTTCATTGACGTCTAGATGTTGCTGTCGATCAAGTGAGATAAGAAACAATAGCAACAACAGATTTTCTGAAATCTGCGTGTTTTATACAATCCAAATAAACAGCGACCAAGAACAGGGTAACGAATGTGTAAGAACAGGAAAATTTTCCCGAATGCACTACTTTCCCTTATGCAGTTTCAGAGAAAACACTTTGACTGACAAACATAGCCGCCCTTATCATCAAGTTCTGAAGAAATGCGGTCTGGCACATAACACATTGGGATTCTAAATTAAGAGATCCTATTTCGAAATTTGACAAGCAATACGAATACGGAAACCCACGTCTATACATTGAATGGGCATTATAAATCTATAAACCAGAAAGCCCTTCTGCTGAGTTCGAGGAGCAATGAGAAATAATCACCCATAACCTTTTATGGATGATAGTTTCAAATTGTGATGTAAAAATATGAGAGTAATATAATAACTCTCCGTAGTGCATCCTGGGAAATACTGAATCTGCTACGTATGTGTTGTTCAAGTGTGTATGAACTTAGATCATTCAGATACAAAAAAATGTATATAAATAAATAAAAACTTAATTTCTAAGAACTCTAGAGGGAAAAAAGCAAGAGAAAAAAAAAAAACTGTTGCTTTAAAACAATCTTCGTATAGATAACGCCCCTAAGACTGAGATTTTATTAGTAAATGAAAATCCATTGCCAGCCAATGAGATGCGTGTTTGATAATAAAAAAAATAACTAAAACCATCTTTAAGAACTAATCAGAAAAAGATTATTTAGTAGCATCATTTTTGACTGAATTTCCTGAGTCAGAATAAATTTTAGTCAAATCAAAAGGTATGTTATGTTTAAGAAAATCTAAATTTAATTTTTTATCCGTATTTGTTGATAATTATTAACATGTAAAATTTTTTTATTTTATTAAATACTTCTTACGGTGATATAAATTAATTTTCATTGCAAATAAAAAGAATAATCCTAAAATTTAACTGCAGTTTATTTTCACAAAAATTTCTACAAATTCCACATTTGTTTTCTACACATTATAGCATATTTCAAGTACCTCATTTAATATATATAGCAAGGTATTGTGTCTTTATAAGTTAATGTGAGTATTTTCATTTACAAACTAATTCATATGAATTAGAAAAATTATTATATGTAATATATAATTATTGAAAATTGGTAATTAAATAAAATGTAAATTATTAATGAAATTAAAAATTAATTTTAATTTCATATTTAAAATTAAAATTAATTTAGTTAAGTAATTTTAAGTTTTTAATTTAGTTAGTTTCATTTCTTATTAAAATAAAAATTAAATTAATTTCGAATTTAAAAATTAAATTAATATACTTAATTATATTAATTATAATTAATTAAGCATAATTAAATTAAAAATTAAAAATTATTAACTCAAATTATTAATTATTCATGTATTAGAAAATTATAAGGAAGTTGTGCAAAAAAAATTTTTAAGATTTTTTTCTTTGCTAATTTTCATTAATTATGATTTTTTTCATCTTATAATTAAAAATTGCTTACAAATTTCATTTATTGCATTTTAAATTAATGTCAAACTTTTATATAGTACCTAATAATCCAAAAGGATTCTCCATGGTAACAAGTTTTATGGCTATAGTTCTAGCAAATAAAATGCCATTTCAATAAATCGATAATCGACTAAATCATTATTTATGATGCAGGTACCCTTTATTGCATTCATTAAAAGATTACAGAGCATTAACCTTTCGATAACCTACATTTTAAATCATTCAGCACTGCATGAAAGAGTTTTATTGGTTTCGATAAAATCAACAAGTTTATAAATTTGATTAAATGGAGTAAATGAAAAATGACTTTAACATTTTAATTTGCTACTGAATTGAATTTAGGCTTACTCAATAGAAGAGGAAGGGGTAAGTGTCGATTGATAAGGAAGTGATATATTTGAAATGTTCTTATTATAGATAAAGGTTTAAGTACAATCTACATTACTGATGCAGCTACGATTCCACTTTGATTTAAATAACCTAAATACTTATACAATTATTTATAGTTTATCTTATCAAATTTTAAAAGCGTAAATGACTTGTAAATGTATCCATTTAAAAAAAGGTCGATTACAACAAAAATAAAAGCAAAATAAAAAACAGATAAGTGTTACTCCATGGTACAAGGGGTAGATTTGGCCAAATTGCACCAAATAATTTAGTTTTTCTTAAGACAATTAACTAAAATTAAATAGTATATTGTTTAAAAAAATAGAATTTGAAAATATCAAAATAATATATAAAAAATATTAAACAACGGTTTTGAGTCGGATAGCATTCATCAACAAGTAAAATCTAGCAAAAGCTTAATTAAAAAAAAAAAATTTCCAAATAGATTCATTTAAGACCATGCTTTTCTCATCATATTATGACCCATTTTCATGATAAGAAAAATCATTTGTTTTGATATTTGAATCATTTTCTAAGCCCTATGAGCAAAATTGGTTAGAAATCCTAAATGGCAATTAAATCCCGTTTCTATATTATCATATACCTTAATTTTTGCCCATACCATGCACATGCAATTGGGATTTCAATGGTAATGGTCTTCATGTGACAGTAAATTAATAAGGTCTCTAATATAAAGCCTCATCAAATGTGGTGATTCACTTTCCCCACGCTAAAGAGAATAGTATTACAGAAATTCATCGATAATCGTGTGTTATTTTATTGATCTGCATTAATGGACGGAGTAAATGTACATCAATCTGTAATATAACCTGTATATAAAAATTTTCTAATCGAAATTGTTTTATGCCCCCTACACTCTCAACTTCCACCTAGTGATTTCCCTTAATTATTATCTATAGATATGAGATATTTCTCATTGTATAACCGACAATAAAATATTAAAATCATTAATACTAGCTGAAACTCCAGGGCAGTGGCGTTTATGCACAGGCTCCAATAAATCTTGTTTATGGTGTCAATTTATAAATGTATGTGCATATATGATCCATTAATGGAATTTCATGGGGGGCTTTTTATTATTTGTATATCCCATCCAACCTATGTTTCAAATGCGTCTTCTAAATACGTAATTTATATATACGAGATGATAAATAGAGATATATGCCCTATATGCATACATACGCATGCATATTTAAAAACTTACTTCATATTTGTCACTCATGTGTTTGAAAAACAACCTGTCATATCTTTCCTTATTCATCAATGCCCTTTTCCTCCATTTCAGTTGCAGGTTTATTTGTCTGTTCAGTACTTTCCTGTCTCGTTCTCTTTGAGCTATCACGGAGCTATATTAAATCAATTCAACATTGATTAAAACTTTCAGATATGTAAATAAAACACGAGATATGCAATTTTTTCTTTTTTTTCTTTCATTAATTTACAAATGCTATACTGATAATATTAATAATTAGTAAAAATTTCACATTAGTTGTATTTTTTGAATTTTTGAAAACATAGCTGATGTAACAAATTCAGTTGAAACCTTCTAACTTCTATTTTTATTTTTTTAATCCATTGCCGTTTTTAGTTATATTTTCATTAACTATAAATTTTCTCATTGGGCCAATTTTCATAAAATTGATATTAATTATGAAATCTACTATATATATACTCTATTATATATAATCTATATAGTAGATAGTAGAATAATACTATATATAATCTATATAATAGAGAAGCTACTATATATAATCTATGTATACACTCATGTCCATAAATTAAGGATAATGAAGTTCAGGCAAAGAAAGAGACAGAAGCAAAACAAATTTGACTTATTTATTAAACAAAAGGTAAAGAGCAAAAAGATGCTATATGTTTGACATAATTAATAAAAATTGCAATTTTTTACTCCCTGGAGCAAATTTCAAAAGAACATATTCACAAAAAACAGTATAACATGGTTAGCATGATGGTTAATATGGAGTATGTCTCCCGGACGATGCAATACAGGCCTTACAACGCCTAGGCATGCTGAGTATCAAATTATCAATCTGATCTTGGGGAATATTACACCACTCATCAAGCAATGCCCTCCGAAGTTCCGGTTGACAGGTGGGAGTTGGTTGACGGACTGCAATACGTCGGCCAAGCATATCCCCACATGCTCTATTGGATTCAAGTCCGGTGAGTTGCTGGCCAATCCATACGAGTGATATCCTCCAATTGAAGGCATTCGTCTACAATGTTTGCACGGGAGGACGAGCGTTGTCATCCATAAACAGAAATTCAGCACCCATGGCGCCCCGAAACAAAAGTACGTGTTGTTCCAGAATGACATCCCGATAGATGTGGCCTATCATCGTTACACTCTGAACATGCAGGTCAGTTCTGGAACCAAGAATAATTCCTCCCCAAACGAGCCATCCTGCACCACCGTAACGGTGTCGTTCAATGGTGTTCTCTTGGTGGTAACGGGTACCTGGTGCTCTCCATATGAAAGTCAAGCGAGAATCAGACTGCAAACTAAACCTGGACTCGTCGGAAAACATCACACAAGACCACTGTTGCGGTGTCCACAATTCATGATCTCTACTCCAGGTTAATCTCAGGCGACAGTGAGTTGCGGTAAGTGGAACACATCTGACAGGCCTACGAGCATATAGACCAATGTGCCCTAAGCGTCTGTACACGGTCTGCCTTGATACTGTCGTACCGGTAGCTGAAGAGAGCTGACGAGACAGGTCTGATGCTGTGCTCCGTCTGTTTCTTTTGGCAGTAACTGCTAAATACCGGTCCTCATTCGGCGTTGTAACTCGGGGCGACCTGTGCTGTAACATCTACTCACATTACCATCATCTTGGAATCGTTGCCAAAGCTTGGACACGCTGGGCGATTCCATGTTCCTCGGATACCTCCAGCTGGTACGTCCACATTCCAGTCGTCCGATAATTCTACCACGTAAAAAATCATCCAAATGCTTCCTTTGTGCCATAACTAAGCAGTTATTACACTGAAAGGCTTTTAAAGCGCTTGTGAACAATTTTACTTCTTTGCCACCATTCCTATATACCCCTCTCTTACACTCTCGTCATTGTGACGTACTATCCGCGCCATCTGGTGGTTTCCTGTAATTTGCATATTCTTCTTCAAGATGTGTGTGATAATTCTACAGGTGAAATTTTTATTTTAGAGTTCAATTTCTGTGTGATTCTGAATTATCCTTAATTTATGGACATGAGTGTATATATATATATATATAGATATATGTTGCATTTACATAAAAATATAATTAGTGTAAACTTTATACTGAGGATAGTATGTAAATTAGTGAATGATATATATATATATATATTGTGAGAACTTTAAGAGGTAAACAAATCGTCTTTGGGACAATGAACAAGTGGATTTTTTTGCAGAAAAGAGGTGTCAGCTTACTACAACATCCTAATACGGGCATTCCTTATTAGAGGATTAAACTGTTCTTAAAACATTTATTTATATCTAATTTCTTGAGGAATCTTCAGACTCGTACAGACAGTAAAAAATTGAAGGAGGGTAAGCCCTTCTCTTATTCCCGATAAACCAAGACACAAAGCAGTGGTGGCCTTTCACCCGTCTACGGACACGATTGTCTTGTCGCCCATCTGCACAGTATAGGCATTTAAGCCGATCCTATTTGTCCACTTTGTGACTCTGGAGAAGTAATGGACAATAACCATATACTACGATGTAGGGTTCTGCGTGGACCTACAGAGTAGTCAGGATATTGGGAAGCAAAATCGCTCATTAGGCAATGGTTTTCTTTTTATTTTTTTTTTTTTTTCCTTAATTCTTGATAGTTCTATTGTTCTATGTCCACTTTTTGCCAATCCATTGTAAATATATATATATATATATATATATATATATATATATATATATATCGTATCGTATCAATTTAGATATGTATCTGTCGGTGCAGATAAAATTTTTAGAGGAATTTAAAAAAATTTAAGCTCAAAAAGGTTATGTTAATAATAAATAATAAATGTGTCTATTAAATTAATTGCATTTATACGTGAAAGCAATGGTTAAAGTTAACTAGCTGATAGCACATACGACTTTGTAACTGAAGATGTTCGATTTGAAAGTCGACAAATCGGGTATCACTTGGGGAGGAGCATGATAAATTCATTGGCCAGAAAGTCCTTCCGTTGAGATAGTGAGGAAAGAGAGGACAATGTGAAACCTTCAAGTGCTAGTTCTAGGGGTGTTCTTAAAAATTGTGATGGTAAAATGTGAATGTAGTACAACCTCCCATTGTAGTGCACCCTATGGAACTTTGAATCTGCTGTACATTTGCCTTTTTAGTGACGAATGATCGCAGGTCAAAAGCTCCTAGCATTTGAAAACAACAAAAGTTAATAGGATAAAACGTTCTTTCGTTGTATTCAAAGCAATGAAAGAAAGAGTGCTTAAGTAATGATTGTTTCAAATTAGAGTAACTCATTGTGGGGGCATTGTATCAATCTGCTAATGGTGCACTCTCAATAATGCTACATTTCCGTCATTATAATAGTAAATGACCTCAAGTCGCCTTCTAATGATAATAGTAATGCCTCTCTAATAGTAAAGGAACAATCATAACCGTAACAATGTTTGACGAGCATATGGATTCATGAATGGGTAACAACGTATTAGCAACTTATAAATAATTATTTCAAGAATATTTAATTTATTTTTATTGATGCTTGATTACATTTCTTTATTAATTTGAAAAATATTCACAAGATGAATAAATTGTTAATATATGCGTTTGCTTGTAGAACATAATAGTTGAAAACTATAAAAAGGAAATAAAGCTAAACTCTTAATTAAAAGACAAACAAATGCAAATTCAAACAAATCCATTGTAAGCAGTTAATGTTACATTAAAAAAATTAAAACAATATGAGATAATGAATTGAATTTTGATTAAAAGATTATTTCCGCAAAATATAACGTACACTTAAAATAACATTGTGCAGAAATGGCAGAAATTGTCAAATAACTCCATGAAAAGCAATTAAATCAGGAAATTTATTTGATAAAAACTGTAAAAAATAATTTATATGTATATTTATTAAAACAAAATGCAATAGTTTCATATTAAAAACTTTTCTAGAAATAGTTAGCATGTGTTTGACTAAATTTTTGTAAAAAAATATTTTTACAAAAATATTCCTTATATATTTTAAGAAGTCGATACTTATAAAATGCATCTACAAAACAAAAAAAATTAAATTTCTCTTTATTAATATACTATTTATTTTTTAATTTATAATGTATTCTGTTAAAAATATTTTTACAAAATTATTTTGTGATTTACGAATTGAACAAAAAATGTAAATCAATAATAATATGCGATATAAAATACTAAAAAAATAGTTAAAAGTGCTTTTTAAGATACTTTCAACATCTTCTTCAAAGTTTACCAAATTAAGTTGCTTTTTACAACATACTAAAATCCTACGCAAAAAAACAATAAATAAATCTAATTTCGACAAATCTAGAAGATTAAAAGAATGTATTTCTCAATTTCTACAGAATAATTTATGAAATGCAGCATGTTCAAAGAAAATATATATACTGACTTTTAAGATAAAAAACAAGTAATATAAAAAAAAATGTTATGTCAATTCCTACTTTTTTTTCACTATATTGCAGAAAGTCCTTTTTATAAATAATTTTCATTCATTTTTTTAAGTTTATCTGTCGCCATCTATTGGTAGATATATGCAACTTAAATCTAAATAAAAACTAAAATTAATTAATTAAATTTAATTACTGAATTAATATTTTAAAAAAAAACTGTATTAACATCAAGTGTCATCCACTACAAGTTTAAAAAAATATATTTGAACTTGAGCGGAAGAATAAAAAAGCATTTTATGAGCGATTGAAAATTTGAACAAGATATATATAGGGAGAGTGTGAGCTAATAAAAGGAATTGAAAAATGATCTAATCTAAGATAAATCTAATTTTAACAAATCTAGAAGAATAAAAGAATGTGTTTTTGAATTTCTACAGAATAATTTATGAAATGCAGCATGTTCAAAATGTTTCCACATCGACTTTTTAAAATAAAAATTCAATTGAAAAGATTATTACATAATTCATTCCGACTCTATATTATTTCATCGATCTACTAAAAACTAAAAATGGAGGAATTTAAAAGTTTTATTTACCCTTCTCTGATATTTTGTACTTGATTTTTAACAAAAGAGCGCAGATTCGTCTGGAGTCTCTTATTTTTGAGTCTTTCTTCCTCCTGTACAAGCTTTTCACTGAATTTCCTTTTCCATCTCAATTTTATCCTCTTCGTCCTGTTAGAAATTCAGCAAGAACAAACAGATGAAGATGTACAATAGAGTAAACAGGCAGAATACCATTCGCTGTGTCAACATAAGGAACTACTAATTTACTGGTTTCTGTATATTAAAAGTCTTTCAGGACGGGTGACTTAGTAATAAGTGTCAAATATTGCGTTGATCTTTTATTCATTTGGGAACTGTTTAGTTTCCAGTTGTCAATAATATTTTGGTACGATTGCGGAAATTGTATAATTTGTCAAAGAATTATTCATTATGTCGTGTTTGCAAGGAACAACAACCATAATAACTATTTGGCATTAATATAGTTTGGGTATTTGGTATTAATATACTCGAATGTGATAGAAATGTACTAGATGGGTTTTTTTTTTCTGTTAATTCTAATCCTGAAAGCCCCATTCTTGGCCATATGATAGTGTACCCTATCTAGTTTGCTAGAGATTTGATTCCTGTTGGTGGCATAGTGTACAGTCACTGTCTTGTAAAATGGATAGTGTCAAATGTCATAGAATATATGCAAGGAAAAAGAATTTTTCTCCTAGGAGAAACGCGACCTGATGGCTAATTAGCTAGCTTTCTGGCCTTTGATACCACAACTTCCAGATTCGAATCCTGGGGATGACGTGGTTGCTTGTTAGTGGTTCGGAATCTACTCCTTTGTCCCGGTCCAATTAACCTAAAGTGCCTAAGAAATGACGGTAGAGCGACAAACCAAATCCATGAAAAACTAAATCGGTCTACAGCGATGGCGTTACTCATAATAGTTGACAATTTAATGGATTCATGGAACATGTACTTTAGTGTTTTTGGATTGGGAAAATAAATTCAAAAAGAGAATTTAGTGAAATTAAGAATAGACGTTAGTTGGGATGTAAGTAAGATTGAAATCAATAAACATTTAAAAAATATTTTGTCATTGTCATTTCCATATTGCCATCAAAATATTGGAGTATATTAAAAATGGAATGTCCTTTGCAATCACTACTTTCAGAAACCAGAATACTCAATGGCGATTGTGACAGCTTGTGTTAAGTTTCTCCCCTTATTATAGTAAGGGCCTGCCTGATGGTAGATTTTTTTGGGTTTTCTTCCATACTATACTCAAATATCTAAACGCCTAAAAGACTTTTTCTGTTATTGTCCTGTCATCTGGCTAACGTTAATGTCTTGTCATCATCGTCCATCGATGGGCTATTGTTGACTTACATATGTGGAACACGAGGCATATCAATGTTAAAAAAAATAAGGAGTAACGAGCCTCTTTTCTTTTTTTTAGAATTCTTACTTTATCGATATTGTAACATTTCTCCCACGGAAAGTTTTCTCCCACGGACTCCTTTAGCATTTCATTCCTATCATTCAAATTTGACAGCAGATAAACAGTGTTGTGGGTAGTTATATTAGATGCAATTAATGTTTTTGTACTAATGAGAACCAGCTGTCACTCAAATCTGACAGCCGATATTTAGTGTCATGGATAATGAAATCTTCCGAAATTAGCAATTGTTTGTGCGACCTTCACGGGTCGAGGCAATTACAGATGGAATATGGATTACACCATAAGTTGTTTCATCGTGATTGGTGATAGACCATGGGCTGAGAAAATGTCTAAGTGATAATTAAGGTCTGCCGTAGACCACGTGTTTTTAAATTCGACGTAGACTCCAGTGCTCTGAAAAACTCCTTGGAATTAACTGTACTTGTGATCAAATTTATATTTTTTTAATTTTCATTTCTTTGCATAACCAAAGATCTGTATTTGTAGATAATATAGTGCATGTAAATGAAATTAAAGGATTCCCATGATCCTGAAAGTGGCTCTCTTCTTGAAGCGGAATTCTGGGTCTTGTGTAGTCCGGAGACGTTACAATATTTACACCTGATCATGCTAAACTGTCTATTTAC